>JAKTXG010000104.1:0-42711 GCA_030561385.1 Suhomyces bribrorum | reverse complement strand
TCCTGAAAAGCATTTTGTATTCATTTTTAGCCTTCATAATCGTCCTCTACTTCGGGAATTTTAAGTTGCTACAATTTTGCTATGATTGAAATAGAGTGAAATTTGATTGTTTGGACTACTAATCCAGCCGAAAGTTTTGGAGGTGTCCTGAATTGATACTAATACAAAGTGGTGAATGATAATGCTAGGTGATGAGTTTTTCCAACTCCTTTTTCGATATTGGTACAATGATTCCGTTTGTTTCCTTATTACAAATATAACACGACGTTTTCTTCTTGTATCGCTCGAGGAAACAGGTCTTGCAAAATATGTGTCCGCACTGCGTCTTGACCAGAAACTTGTAGTCTTGCTTGCAAAGGACACATTTGAACGGCACTGGTTCCTTGACACTTTTACTCTTTTTGTTGACGTCTTCCCAGTCTTTCTCTATGGGCTGTTTCTGCTTCAGCTCGTCTCGGATGTGAAGAAATTTACACGTATCCCCATACCCACAGTACCCTGTTTGTAAAAAGTCCTTACACACATCGGGCTGGAAATCTGTGATGGTGATGGTTCTGATGTTTTCAGGCACAGGCTTGATCTTAGACGTTTTAACCACGGAAACTGGCCCAGGTGCAGGTTCTTCTTCCTGCTCCTTGGGCTTTACATCTTGCTTGTCGCTGGTGGCAGCTTTTGTGGTGGTGGCGGTGGTATTTGTAGATTTGAATCTCTTTTTGAAGGGCGTTGGGCCCGTTTTCGGGACGATTTCTCCTGAAATTTCGTCTTCGGAGTCGGACAACAACTTCCGTTTAACACTAGGGGTCTCAGAGCCCGTCTTCACTACTCTCTTCTTGAACATGATGATTCTAATTCGATAAAGATGCTGGGGTTTAACATAGATGACTGCAATGTCGCAGATGACCTGAAAATGATGAAATGTCGCGGCTTCAATGTCACGTTTGTTCTGCCCCATATTTAAAGGTTTTGAATCCACTTTGATCTTTAGTCTTAAGTAACCATGATATCCCGACTCGGTCTAGTATCAAGGATCCAAGGTTCTAGAACGTTTGCCACGGCCCCGAAAACCGTGGTCAATTCCTTCTTCGAATTATTCCCCAAAACCTATCCTCATGGAGGCCCACCTCAAGATTCATTTGTCACTAGTCCCAAAGTATTGAGAAGAGAATATCGGGGTTTGCAAAGTGAAAACCATCCAGACATCATCATCGGATCTTCGGCCTTGAAGTCACAAGCGAGCTCCGCCACTACCGATACTTCGTTCTCTACACTCATCAACAAGGCATATACCACATTAAGAAACCCTTACTCCAGAATAGCTCATTTAATACAATTACATCATCCACAAGCAGTGGATATCACGCAAGATGAAACTGCCAAGGAATTGATTGCCAAGTTGCAATTGGATTCCCCCCAATCGTCATTAGAATATAAGAACATGTTATTGATGGTTCTTGAAGCCCATGAATCATTAGAAATGGCAGAACTGGAAACGGAATTGGATGATTTATCGGAAGAGAATGATGAACGGATCAAAATCAGTGAAGAAAAAATCGACCATTTACTTAAGCAATGGCCGATCCAACAATGGGACGAGTTAATGATGGAAGCCATAAGATTGAAATATTGGGTCAATATACAGAATGGAATTAAGGAATGGGAACCTGGAAAGCCCGTCCATTTGACCCATTAGTTAATATAAGTCCAGTAAATTCTGACCTCGAAATATTACTGCAAACACATAAGTTACTGATTAGAATTTATTGTACACAAGATCTCACCATGATCTCAGCATTTAAATAGTTATATAATGACCATCAACGACGAATGCTCAGCTGATACACTAAATAATGACAAATGAAGAAAAGTCCACCGATAATCCTATTTTATTTAATTTTTTTTTTTTTTTGGTAGGTTATTATCTCCAGTTCATAGTGGTGTGGATTGAATTAATTTGATACTAATGCAAAAAAACGGGAGCGAACTTCAGCCCAAAAACTTTAGTGGCTGTGACACAACGTATATTAATTAATATTTGGAAGGCCAGATTGTTTGGGCAGCGATGTTATAACCAACCTTCGGTACTCACTACGAAACACATGTCGTTATTAAGAATTATTCGTCATCGCTTGCCATTGTTTTGTCATCATCATCATCATCAATCACATCGCCGCCTTCGCTGTCGTCATCAACATCGGAATCGAAATCATCTTTAGGAACATCGAACTCACAATTCTCATACTCCTGCTTCTCAGCATCGGTCTTAGGGTGCATTCTTAACCATTTCATTCTAGGTCCACTTGAACTCAATTCATTTATTTTGAAGCCAAAGAGTTTCAAGCCAAAATCGTTCTGGTTGAATTTATTTATTCTTATTCTGCATTGATTTTCAATTTCTGGGAACATCTTCACAAGCAATCCCGGGAAAGTGGTACCGAAAAAGGCACCATCAATATTCAAATATCTGGAGCTCGAAGGTAAGTAGATGTCATTACAACATGGACAATATAACCTAACGGTTTCTTGTCCGGGAATGTCGGTACATCCAACAGGGATAAGATGCATCCCATCGCAATAGTATCTGGGACAAGAGCCGAACTCGTTTCTTTCGAACTTTGTGGCCATGGCCGTTAATCCTGGTTTGGAAGTTATATATCTGGCATGAATCAAACCATATAAGAGGTCGGCTGAATGCGACAACAATGCTTTATTGGGGAGTTCTGATTTCGATTTATTCTGCTGCACGCCACGGGCCCCACTGGTGCCGCCGTTGGTTATGCTTTCATCATTATCTTCCGCAGTATCCACCTGATAATCTAAGATAGTGTATAATGCTTCTCTATAATACGGAACTTGCAGGGACAATCCCGTCAAGTTGAAGTCATCTTCAATGAACTCCTGTGCCACCGGCACAAAGTAATCATGGGCAAATGCCTCACAGAACTGTTGGATCCAGGGTATATAGTCTTCTTCTTGATCACTTGGCATATTGATACTCGATAACAGCCACGGGCAGTCACCTTGGGGATATGTCTATAAGATGCCACTTTTTGTAAGGCTATGGGAAAAGGACTTTTGGGGGAGTTTGGTCCTTGGTGTTTGCGATTAGGGGCTTTTGGGGTGATTTTTTTTTTTCTTCTTCTTTGATGGGTTCTTTGGCGGGCCCTTGGTGCTTGATGTTTTGTTTAATGGCGTTTGTCGGATGGACTGGCTTCTAAATATCGGACAACGGTCGATCGCGCTGGCTCCTCACGTCCACAATCAATCCTGGCTATGGCTATCCTTGCGGTATCACCAGTACTGTCACAAGTTGCGGTGGCGGTACGTTTTAACTGTGTTGGAAGTTGATGGTTTGTGTGTCTCTCACCCTTACACGATTAACTGGTGTTTGGTGAGAAAGTTTTTTTTTTTTTCGGTGTTCCTTCATATGGTCCAGTTTGGGGTCAGCGACATTACAACCAAAAAACTGTACCCATTAACCTATCTACTAGAGTTAATTGTGGGAATAAGGGTAATACTGAGTTAGTAGGTAGTGTACTTGACTCAATTGGGTATTAGATTATTAGATTAATTGATTATTTGGTTAATTAGTTATTTGGTTAATTAGTTAATTAGTTTGGTTAGTTTGGTTAGTTTAATTAGTTTGGTTAGCTCGGTTTTACTTGTCATGTTGGACCTTCATCCATACACCATATTAGTGCTGGTGTTCATAGTGCTTGTGGTCAAAAACACCATTGGTTATACCGGGAAGTCGAAGATCCAAGATTGGGCATGGTCGGTGTATCTCAAGTTTGGATCCAAACTTGGGTCGAGCCAGATCGCAGAATTGGACCGCAAAAGAGCCCAGTTGAACTCCATCAACCGTGAAAAGAGATCCATTAGTGCTCAAGACCAGTATGCCAAATGGACAAAGTTGAACCGTCAGGCAGATAAGTTGGTGGCGGAACTCAAGACCATGGAGGAGTCCATTTCGCAGTCCAAGTCGCTGGTCAACCGTTTGGTAGGGTTGTTGATTATGGTCACCACTACTTTGCCTATATGGGGGTTCCGGATCTTGTTTCGGAAATCGGTGTTATTTTATTTGCCTCCATCCGTTTTTCCTTATTATATCGAATGGTTTTTGGCTTTACCCTTTACCAAAACTGGTGGTGTGGGTTTGACCATTTGGATGTACACCGTAAACCATGTGGTGTCGTCAGTGTTGTTACTAGTATCATTTCCATTTGAAAATAAGGTGCAAAAACCCGTGAAATCCCAAAAGGTCCACGAGGTCAAGGAACCTAGTCCAGAAACCATCGAAACCCAGGAGTTACATCCAAACTGACCTTGGTGTCCCTGTATAAATTTACAACAATATCAAAAAAATACGCTTTTACGCTTTTATATATTAATACACTTTTATATTAATGTCCTTTGTCGCTCATAGCTCATCCTTATTTGTACATCTGTAGAACCTCTTGGTATCTCGTAACCATCGACTGCTTCAATTCCGATCCCTCGTCCATTTGGTAGGTGTTGATCCGTGCCCGTCTGGCCCTCTCCTTGAAATCATGGTATGCTTTAAATACCAATTGGTCCACTGGTTTTACCGTCGCTGGAACTTCATTCGGTTCCAACGTTAGAAAATACCATGTATCCACCACCTTGGTCCATGACCCCAATTCCATAGAATACCCATACACATCGCCTGTGGAATCAATCATTATAAAGGGTGTCCCATCCTTTTCATTTATCTCAAAAGCCCTTATGTTGGGCAATATCACTGAACTGCTTTTACCATCTTGACCAACACCACCACCAACACCACCACCACTACAAACTGTGATATCGTTCAATACTGGCGCAACCGATATCCCCTTGAGCACCCCCTTGATGCTGGGCCGGTCAATCCCTAATTTCCAGGTATATACCAAGCCAGAGCTGGTCAAAATCGTCAAATACCCGTTTCTATGCTTTAAATAAACCACGTTTTCTCCAAGCTCAAAACTAGGACACAAGAAAGTTCCCGTTTTGGCTATAACGATTTGTACTGTGCCCCTAAAGGACACCAACACAAAGTATTTCAATACTTGGTCTGCAATCACCGACAAAGAATGTTGCACTTTGAACGGCAAGAATAAAACGTAGTTGCGGGAAGATCCCTGGTCATTAGTGGAAACTATCACTCGAGTAGGATCATTGAAATCACCCGTATCAATTTCATTGATATCGTCTTCTCGTACCGACCACCCTTGTCCATTCCGCACCTCTATGGTGGTGATAGTTTTTGCATCCAACGTGGTATTATCGATCACAGGGTTGAGTTCCGGAGTATGTTCGATTCCTTGAATTATCACTGAGAAAAGAAGGTCTTCGTCAACATCTATCGAGGTCAAATTGGTGATTTCCGGTTGTGCTTCTTTGGAATTATTGGATAAGTTACTGAGAAGTTGGCTGAGTTCATTATTGAGAATAGAATGATTATTGAATAATGATTCGGGAAGATTGGAGATTTGCTTAAACGAAGAAGGATACTTTGACTCCAACATCGACCGCTTGATCTTATTACGTTGTCTCCTGAATGCCGCATCTGACATGGTGTTCAAGTTGGTACTTGTTTCGTCGATCCCCATATCTTCATTATCATTGTCTTGATCCAATGCACCGTCATCCTTAGCAATATAATGAGGATTGACATTCTTTAATTTGAAGCCATGCACCGACGAATTGACTCCCAATCTAGGCAATAGGTACGATGGTTGTGATAATTTATTATTGGCATGAACTTTTTTGAACTTGGTGCTGATCACCGTCAGAACCGACTCCTTTTTACTTGAAGCTTGCACTAGAAGAGGAGCTACTCTTTTCTTGCCGTTTTTGATCGTGACACTCTGAGTCATTTTGGTTAGTTGTTTGGGGGTTAGACTATTGACTTTAGGCATTTCAAGTGTGGTTTCCTCCCCCAATTGTTTTTGATTAGTTCCTATTTCGGTTTTATCTTCACGAGGTGGCCTAACGGGCGGTCTGGTGATATTCACCTCTTCTAAACCAGACTTGGACTCTAGTATTAATTGTTCCACACTCTCGGGGAACGTGGCCGCTTCTCTGTCAGCCCCATACTTGTGTAGTTGAACATCAATGACATCTTCACTGACAACCTCCCCCAACTCACTGGCTTCAAATGTAACACATGTGATGGAGCCATCCAAGCACGAGAAATAAAGCGTCTGGCCATCGGGCGACCAGCACATGTCGGTGATGGAATTGTCCACAATATCCAGAGCAACCACTATTGGCCTACTACTGGCAGTGGACCACACGGCCAAGGTCCGATCTTGCCCCGCAGTGGCCAATACTGTTGTAAGGTTCGAGTTGTCCTTTTTGTTGGATCCGATTTGAAATAATCGGGGCGAAAAAGCACACACTTCACAAGGAGCTTCATGGCCTATCAACGACACATCAGAACCCCAGTTGCCACGGTTGATCACGGCAACAGAAGAAACAGGACCATTGGTGGCGTTGGGGACCGCGATGTGTTGTCCATCAGGAGACCAGCTCATTCTTCTAAAGTATGAAGTCAAGGGAGATTTACGGAATGGTTCCACCACAATATGTTCCATTTGAAACTCGTAGTTGGTAGTTTCTCCCAATTTTTTATAGTAGCGAAAGATTCGAACCGTTCTATCGTCAGAAGCGGTAGCAAAGAACTTGTTAGCAGGGTCAAAGACCACCCCTTTCACCATGGATTGATGGATATCGTACCGTTTAATTCTTTCAAACGTGAGTCCATTCCATATGATAATCAGCCGGTCCAACCCCACAGTAACCAATAGCATTCCGTCCGGTGACCAGCAAATATCCTGGATATCGTTGTCATGGGCCACCAATCTCTTTCGTACTGTCCAATGCTCAAGATCGGCTTCGGCCTCTCCAAATTGTTGTTGTCCCAGATGCTCCTCGTCCTTCTCCCATATCAAACAGATCTTGTCATCAGATCCGGACGCTAAAAACCGTCCGTCGGGTGAGAATTTAACACACGTCACCACTCCATTATGCCTACTCATTGATGTTAATGGTCTTCGAAGCGATTCTTCTGGCATGCTCAATTGATCAAGGGTCTTTTCCGACTTTTTCTTCTTGGGACTGGCTGACTCCGGCTCCTTGGCCAACTTCTTGAACTGGACTATCGTGTTGGTGTCCCATATCTTGACATTCCCATCAAGTCCTCCCGATGCTAACCGGGTTCCATCAGCATTGATGGTAACCGAATAACACTCGATCTTTTTGTTCTCGGCTGTCTGTTAGTAGCAGTCACCACCACGGGGCCCCATTGTTACTTACCTCGATGACCAAACCATGGCAACTTGAGGATTTGCATGGTTGGTTGGTTGGTTGGTTGGTTGGTTGGTGATGAGAAGTTCGCGTTGTTTTCCATCACCATCACCTTTTAGTTTACAAGAACTGATTTACAAGTACACGCCAATTCACCGGAGATATAGTAACAAATAATCACCGTCGGCAGGCGATTTCCGGGCTCAATGGTATAGTAGTAGCAGCCGAATTATTCAACATTATTCGCCATACTAATAAATCATTTTTATGCCAGTTTGATGTCTGATAATTGTATATATGTAGATTTAATGCTTTCATGATTTTAGGCATAAAGATTCCTTTTTTATCGATATTAGTATTAGTTAAACACCTGTATTTATCAAGTTGAATTTACCCAAAGTAATTCGATATCATTCTACATACAAATTCACCATTGATTACTTCCCTCTATGCTAACCCCAACCAAAAGTCCGATATTAAAAATTCTATTAATTATGTCTAATTATTATTTATTACCTCATATATAGCTTTACTAGCAACATCTATAGCAGTTTTTGAGGACTAGAGGGGGGACTCATGTAGGAACAATGACATGAGTTGGGGCCGTTCAATCCTCCGTTGCTCTTTATTATTACTGTTTCAAAGACCAAATTCCACCTTGATAGCCTTTCCAAACTTCTCTATACCCAACTTCAAATCCTCTGATGCAACAGCTGCATAGGTTCCTCTGAAAAAGATATGAGTCTTGAAAATTGGATTTTCATAAATATGTTTCTGGGGGGGAACTGATTGGCCCGTACTCTTGAACCAAGATCCAGGAATCATCAATGCCCCTTGCTTGATGGCCTGTTCGTAAATCAATTCTTCGATCTTGGCAGGGTTACTTCCTAATTCCTCGAATTTAGGGTGCTTAGTGGTGTCAATGTTGAAGGTGAAAAACATACCTGCCACTGGTGGAACGTAAGTAACCACTTCCTTTGGTAAGTATTCGGCCATTGCATCAACTGCAACGTCTCTCTTGTTGGTATATTCCACTCTCAACCCAATTAACCAATCCAAGTAACCCTTTTGACCCCAACGCTGCAACAATCCATTGGTCAACGATTGGGTGATTCCCGAAGGGTTCTGGACCGAGACTTCGTGTAATCTGATGTATCTTTCTAATAATCTTTCTTGACCCACGATCCATCCCACTCTTAAGCCGGGAGCAAACACCTTGGAGAAGGAGTCCAATCTAATAACTCTTCCCTCTTCATCCATGGAAATGAAGGAAGGAACCAAAGCCTTGATGAAATCATCATGGTTATTGATCTTCTTGCCTTCTCTGGCACCCTTGTCAACAGTATAAGTATCCATTTGTAAAAAGTAATAAGGTTCATCTTCAATGATTATAAAATCATGTTTCTTGGACAATTCATAGATTTCCTTTCTTCTTTCAGCACTCAAACATGAACCAGTGGGGTTTTGACCAGTACTGATAGTATACAATAATTTAGGTTTGGGCCCAATCCATTCATCCAAAATCTTAGAGAGCGCTTTAGGAATGATCCCTTCAGAATCCATGGGGACAGGAATGGTGTTGACACCTTGAGCATGGGCAGTTTCCAATGCCGAGGAAAATGTATACTCTTCAACCAAAATCGATTCTCCTCTTCCAACAAATGTTCTTAAGGTGGCATCCCACGATTGGGTGTTTCCAACACTCAAAATAAGATTCCAGTCGCTATACTTTGGTTTGTGGATCATCTGAGTATGTTCAGTCAAGAAATCAACCAATTCAGTATGTCCCTCGGTGTAACCATATTGTAAAGAACGAGCCAAATCCACATCTTTATTCTTGGGATCATTATCATGAGCCCTCTTGTGGACCAAAACATCGGTTTTGTTTTCCTGGGTCACCTTGGCCCCTATACCATTGGCAAAATTAGGAGTGGGAACCTCAGCATTGACAGTTGCAAATGGAAAATAATCTGGTAATGGTAAGCCTCCACCCAAGAAAGTCAATCCTGGCTGCTTATAATACTTAAAAGCAGTCTTAAGAGCTGAAGGGTTTCTTGATTTGGCTTCAAGCGAGAGCAAGTGGCTTAAGTCTTTGGATTGAGTCATGTCAACACGAAATTGAGTCCTTAACCTTTTTTTTTTTTTTTTTTGGGATATACTATTGCCCGATATTTCAGCTTATATATACACTCTCCAGTCTTATCTATGAGTAATCGCTTGTAGAAAAAATTGCCAGATCGAGCCAATTTACCGTCGGTTACTGCCGCGACCCCGGTTACTCGCGGGGTCTACCTCCACTTACTGACCCTGATTCTCCATAATATTTTCCAGCTCACCCCGCCATGGACACACCTTTTCCCTATCTCGGGGTTCGCTCTCTAGTGCAGTTAGCGGAAACAGGGGGCCACACGTTCTCCAGCCTCCACCCCGGCCAAGAATGTTGGAAAACCCAAGGGCGATAGAATCCCCGGATTCACTCACGGTGACTAACTTTTGACGGGTACCTAAGTTGGGTCTAGTTTAGTTGTGTCGTAGTTCCGGGGTTGTACAACGGCGACTCAGTTTTGGCTCTGCAATATTGTGGTTTTCAGACTCTGTGTTTTTGCAGCTAATTTACTAGTAGTATGGGCTTCAGGCTTCTGAGCCACAATCTCAAACCGTTGGCGTAATTTGACTTCTTAGGTAACTCGGGACGGCCAATTGAACATACCCAGTGCTCCACCGATTCGTGGACTCTCTTTGAGCCACCAAGGTGCCCTTTAGCTGTTTGTGTAAGCAAGTAAGGCGTAAGGCAGCCGATAGTGTCCAAAGCCACATTTGGTTATCCCGGGCACTCTCCCTGTTGGTTTGATGTGACTGCTTGAAATTATGGTTTTTTTGATAAACATTAACCTTGCCACCTAACTTTTTGTGTAGGAGTGGCTTTGCTTGCTTGTATTGGGTTAGTCTAGTAGCATCAGTAGTAAGTCAGAATTGAGGCAGGTTGCCGCCGAGCAAATTCAATGACCAAATCTAGTGGTGGAGCCGTGTAAGTTATGGTCAAGCAATGAAGTTTCTTTGGTGGCTCTAGCCAAGGCTATTCTCCGGTGTATATGATTCATTTGATTGCTTGTATCATCCATTTGAAGCTTTAAGCGCTACATTTGCCCTTAACTTAGCACCTGTTGCACCGGGATATCACCAACAGGTAAAAGAAACTACCGAAGAAAGATAAGCATCGAAAGCAACTATAACTGGTCAGCTAAAACACAGACTAAAACACAGACAAATGTCCCTAATGTCTAGACTTATACCCCCATATCCCGTTGATCCTCTACTTTTGGCTGCAATTATCAAAGTCACGAGTCAAAACATGTGACACGAAGCTCAAACACGTCCTAGATCATCTCTTACGTAAGTCATCTACTGATACCAGTCAGCTCAACTATAGATGCCTATTCAAAAGCAGCGCTTCTTCATAGACAGCATAGCGACCCCGGTGTCACAGAAGCCCTCTTCTCCAGCCGCACAAGCTGAAACGTCTCTTTTTGTGGTGGATAGCGACGAAGATGATGATATCGATACCACAAAGGACGATGGCACTCAGGTACCCAGCTCCACTACGGCAGCCACCCAATCACAGACGAATCCAGATTCTGAGGACATAAGGTTTGAGCTCTTTGAAAGCCAAGTAACCAACTCCATTGGCCCCATATCTCCTCGAATCCTCAAGTATCTCTATATCAAGTACTTTAATAGACCAAACTATATACGTCTTGCCATTAATGAGTATATGGATGGCATCCACCCCGATTCCATAACCGCAGTGCTTAAAGATCAGCTTATTCCCGATGAATCCTCCAAAAGACCTCTTGATTTAGATGATGTGTCTCAAATGGATAATTTGTACCATAGAATGTATGCCCAAGCAGCAAAGATCAAACAAGAAACAGAGCTGATCCTGTGGCGCAGGTTTGTTGGATCTCTTCCTGTACAAGCATGGGCCACTCGGCCAACTACCAAACCCCTTCAGTTCTCCGAAAAGCTTTCATTGAAACGCCTTATCCCTAAGAAATCAAATATTGCAAATAGCTCGATTATTCGTTTATGTACCATTCCTAAAGATCACGAAACACAAGGCCGTGAAATTGCTAGAATTCCCGAGGACCTCACCAGAATCTTTTCGCCCCTCTTTGACCTTGATATTGCGTCTTTTGAAGTTACTGTCATTGAAAGCACTAGCAAAAGACTTTCTATAGGAGACTCCTTTTTCATTCAAATCGATATCTATTTAAAGGACACTGCATTCAAATTAAAAAAATTGGAAATTGACCCAACAGATGATTTGAAAGCATTTAAGAAGCAGAAGATATCAAAATCTAATTTCAATTATACGAACGAGTCTGAAAATGAGTCAGTCCTTCGATTGAGACAATTTGCCCTTTCTCAATTATTCGAAAAGCTATGTATCAAGCCCACAAAGTCGATTTCTGAACAACAAGCTTCAGAACCCACTCAAGTTTCTGATCCGGTCATTAATAATCAAGATGAACCTATTAGTCTTGATACCGACGATGAATTAGATGAAGATGCCCCTGAAATAAAACCTGTTGACCACGTCAATATTGATCAATTGAAACAATTTTACCAGGAAAATAATCAGTCAAGTTTACTTGAAAGTTTACCAGAGACCACTGTTCCACCCACCACTAATTTTAAACTAGATTTAAGACCATATCAAAAACATGGTCTTTCATGGATGCTCACTAGAGAAAAGGAGATAACCACTTTGGAAGTATTGGCATCTGGAGATAACGACACTTCTGCTTTGTCCACACAATCTCGAAATAATATCAAGGACACAGAGGATGGGGTGATGAACCCTTTATGGAGAAGATATAAATGGCCGAGAGATACTTCTGCACAGCCATTATCTCAAGGAGAATTGACTCAATCTTTCTCTCAATCGGAAAAGTACTTCTATGCCAATATGTATAATGGGGAACTATCAATTGAAAAACCATTAGTTAAATCTATGCTCAGAGGGGGTATCTTAGCTGATGAAATGGGGTTAGGTAAGACCATATCGGCCTTAGCATTGATTAATTCGGTTCCCTATGATGAAGATCCTGACAATATCGAATTTACCCGTCCTTATGCTAGCCGTACCACTTTAATTGTAGTGCCAATGTCACTTTTGACACAATGGAAACAAGAATTTGATAAAGCTAATAATAATCAGGATCATTATTGTTACACTTACTATGGAGATGGAACCGAAAACAATTTAAAATCAAAACTTTGTGGAAATGATAAAAAAATTCCTGTTGTCATGTTGACAACATACGGAACAATTGTCAATGAATTTACACGTATCTCAAAACAGCGTAACATTGACGGAGAATTACCTCAGATCGGCCTATACTCAGTAAGTTTTTTCCGGATCATTCTTGATGAAGCTCACAATATTAGAAACAGAAGCACCAAAAGTGCCAAATCAATTTATGAGCTCTCACTGCAAAGGAAATGGGCATTAACAGGTACGCCTATCATCAACCGGCTTGACGATTTGTACTCGTTAGTCAAATTCTTAGGTTTAGACCCGTGGTGCAACTTTTCATACTGGAAAACATTTGTTACTTTACCATTCGAACAAAAGAAAATTTCCCAAACATTGGATGTAATTAAATCCATTTTAGAGCCAATATTTTTAAGAAGAACCAAGAATATGAAGCAGAAAGATGGAAGACCAATGGTGGAGTTACCCCCCAAAGTGGTAGAAATACAAGAAATTGAATTTAATAAAAAAGAAGAACATTTGTATACTTGGTTCAAAGAAAGAGCTAATAGGTCTTTTAAAGAAGGAATGGAAACAGGCCAATTGATGAAACAATATACCCAAATCTTGACGCATATTCTTCGGTTACGCCAAATATGTTGCCACATGGACCTTGTGGGTACGTCTCATGATATGGAAGCTGAGACTGAAGCCAATGAGAAAGAAGACAATCATGATATCAAAGACCAAATGGAAACTTTCATTTCCGCATCTATGGTGAATCCTGGGTTTGAGAATGATATTGAATCTAATAAAGTTATGTATCCTCTCTATGAAAAAGTTAATCTTGTTGATTCTGAATGTGCCATTAGTGCCGAGTCTCCGATACCATTTGGAGATTTCGTGATAACTCCATGTGGACATCAGTTCTGTTTAACCGCTCTCATGGATCATATCAAGTATCAAAATGATCTGGAGAAAACTAGTTCATGTCCTATATGTCGGGAACCTATTTCTAAATACAAACTCTTCAAATTGAGAAACAAAGAAACTAGCAAAAAACAGATACGTTTCTATACCAAGTCCGAGGTAGATGATCCCAGTGATAAATATAGTTTCCAGCTTTTTCTCTATGATCCAGATCGAGTTTCCTCAAAAGTTCAAGCTTTAATTAGCAACTTAAGAGAATTGAAGCTTCAGAATCCAGGAGAAAAAGTAATTGTGTTTTCCCAATTCTCATCGTATCTTGATATTATTGAAAACGAGCTAAAACTTCAAGGAAGTCATGATTTCATTGTGTATAAATTTGATGGGCGATTACACTTGTCAGAAAGACAAAAAGTGCTAGAAAAATTCAACGAATCAAACAAAAATTCCCCCAAAATTATGGTGCTACTCTTGTCATTAAAGGCAGGTGGAGTTGGATTGAATTTGACGACTGCATCAAGAGCATTTATGATGGACCCTTGGTGGTCTCCTAGTGTCGAAGACCAAGCAATTGATAGAATTCATAGAATTGGCCAGAATGAATCAGTTAAAGTAGTTCGGTTCATCATGAAAAACAGCATTGAAAATAAAATGCTAAAAATTCAAGAAAGAAAGAAACAAATTGGTGAGGCCGTTGGAGCCGAAGAAGAGGAAAGGCGCAAAAGAAGAGTAGAAGAGATTCAAATTCTTTTTGAAGAATAATAAACTAATAAACACAGCATAGTAATATAGAGTGAATATTTATTTAAATTAAAAGAACATCACTACATCAAAATTTAGCAGCTATTTAATGAAGTCTACCCAAGAACAACTATATACCATATCCAAACAACTAAAATCCTTTGCACAAGATTATCTCGTCTTGACAAATGGAGCTGTCTCTCTCTTTAACCAATGATAAGCATTAGATTTTGGATCGAATGATTTATGTAAATCATCCCAAATGGAACGATGATATTGATTAATCCAGGCAACTTCTTGCTCATCTAACATATCCACATTGACCAATTTACGACAGAAGGGGACCTTAGTGATCGTTTCAAATTCATAGAAATGCTTGTTATTATAGATCAAACCACTGTCCTTAATAACCATAACATTTTCGATACGAATACCATATTCGCCTTCTTCATAGTAACCAGGTTCATTAGAGATAAGTTGGCCAGGTTTCAACGCATTTGCGGCAGCATTTGGTCTTGGACCAATACCAATAGGACCTTCATGAACATTCAAGAATGCACCAATACCATGAGATGTACCATGACCGTAATCCAACCCAAATTTCCATAAGAATTGTCTGGCAATCGAATCAAGCAAATTACCGGTAGTTAATTCTGGGAATCTCAAGGTGGCTAAAGCGATATTTCCTTTCAAAACAAGAGTGTAATTTTTAGTTTCAGCAAAAGTTGGTTCACCATAATGGATAGTTCTTGTGGTATCAGTAGTACCATCCAAAAATTGAGAACCAGAATCGTTCAAATAGATTTTGTTTGGATTAATGGTGGAACAGTTTCCTCTTGTTGGATGATAGTGGATCACAGCACCGTTAGCACCAGAAGCACTAATAGTTGCAAACGATAAACCAACAAAATCTTGTTCTTGCTTTCTGAATTCAGTCAACTTCTCATCTGCAGTGACTTCGTCAATCAATTCTTGGTGCTGAATCAATTGGTCTTCTAACCACGAGAAAAATTTAATCAAGGCTCTACCATCTTTCAAATGGGCGGATTTTGCACCATTGATTTCGACTTCATTTTTGATGGATTTCAATTCTTCAATTGGAGACTGGACTTCATTGTAGGAGCATTTCAAGTTTCTAACGACTTCCCAATTGGCATTCGTGGGAATTAAAAACAGTTTATTTATAAGGTTGAAGTCTTTGGATATGGAATGTAACGAATGGTAGAAGGATTCATAAGGTTCGACTTGAATATTAAACAGTTTAAGATCATCCAATATATTCTTGTCAAGGTTGTTGCTGTCAATAAACAACTTGATACCGTTGTTTTTAGTAACAATCATAAAAGAGTAGAAAACAGGATTATATTCGATATCTTGGCCCCTTAAATTCAATAACCAGGCGATTTCATCTAAAGCAGTCACCACCAAACCTTCAGTATTATTGGTGAATACCAAGTTCTTTACTTTTTCAAGTTTATTGGTGACAGTCTCACCGGTAAATTTATCATTCAATTTAAAAATCTTTTGTTCAGAATTCTTAGGTGGAAGAGGCTCAAACTTGAGCCAGATATTGGCGACCAAATTATCATTGATAGCAACAAATTCGACTTCAGCCTTCTTGTTGGCATCATTTTTGGATAAGGACGACGATAACAAATTAGCAAACTTCTGGTACAATTTATGAGATATTAATCTGGGGTCAACGCCAATATTGACCTTGGCGCCGGAGTCCAAACTCATTTGAACGGCTTGGTCAATGGCCCATTGTTCCCAAGTGGGTTGGTCGGTGGCGCCTTGTTTCAACAAAAGCCAGTTGAAATCCAACTCACCGTTGGCTTGGTTGAAATAACGGCCATCAGTGGAGAGAGCAGCTAAACCTTCAGGAGTGTCATTCATACTACCAACATCTCTGGTGATGATAGCAATACCGGCACTTCCCTGGAATCCACTAATAAAACTTCTCTTTTGGTCCACGGCCGAAACATATTCCGATTGGTGCTGGTCTTCCGATGGGACAATATATACCCCAACATTATATTCTGCCATTTGTAATCTTAAAGCTTCCAATCTTTTGGAGGTATTGACCTCCTTGGTCTCGGGAACACACAACAGGCTGGCATCTATGGTGAAGACAGAAGGCTTTCTGCTTCCCTGTCTAGAAAGAAGTCCACTATTGGTTCTTTTAATATTAATCTTTTGGGAAAGGAGAACCGAACGACGGTTTGTTCTGGATAAAAGTCCAGGAGAACATGTACAGTTGGCACACTGGCCTCTGGAAACTCTTGACATGGTCACACAATGATAATGGTGGCGACGGGTATAATTAGCGAGTTCGTTTACAACAACTTATGGCAATTTATTTGTAACACATTAGATGCGATTGGGGCTTTTTTAGGTTATACCTGGAGGAGGAAACGGCCGGTCACGTGTGCCCGCTTTGTAGTGCTGGTTATGGTACCACTTATGATGCCGTATGTGTATGTGACCGGGTTCCCAGTAGTGCGGCAAGAAGACATCACGGCAAATGGCGGGCCAATACTAGTAGAAACCCACTCATGGTGGAGGGGCAATAGTGGGGGATTTCGGTCCCCAGTTGTATACCGAGTTCGGCATTTACTGGTAGTCTGCCATGGTTATTTAGCCCCGTCCCCAACTCTGCTTACTAACTACTAACTAGTGATTCTCTACTTGGTAGGTATTCTTGCTCTTTGGGGGGGGGTCATGGTGGTGGAGGATATGCCGGCCAGGTGGCATCCTTTTGGTGAAGTTCTACAAGTGCTCACGAGATTCTCACTAGACTCTTCTCTAATTCTCACTAATTGTCACTAGACACTCACTAATTTTTAAGATATCCTCACTAGATTCTCGCTAGAAATACAAAGATTCTCGCTGGAAACACTACTTTTACCTTTGAATTGTCGCTGAGTACGCACAAGATGCTCTCGCCAGATTCTCGCCAGATTCTCACCAGCTTCGCACCAGCTTCGCACCAGCTTCTCACCAGCTTCTCACCGGCCCATCTCACTAGCTTCCGGCATATACCATCTACACCCATTTCCTTCTCTACCATAACCATGTCTGGTAACTGGACCATTGACCAGGTAATTAGTGTAAGTTAAGCAGCATGTGGCCCCCAACCGGCCCCCAACCGGCCCCCTACCTTCACCCAGCATGACTAACCAGCAAGAGCATCGATACTTTATATGCTAGTACCGACTCGCAACAGATTCGGACTATCCAAGATCAACTTCAATTGATCCAAAGATCCCATGATGGTTACAAACTAGCCCAGTTACTTTTGCTGCAGCCCTCCCGAAACCACCAGTACTTTGGGGCGTTGACCTTCACCGTATTTATCAATGTGCATCTCGGCCCAAAAGCAGATATTGACCCTAACCAAATCGATCAATTGTCAGGAGAATTGTTGGACCAAATCATCTTTCTTTCATTTGATATTTCTACGAGGGACCAGTTTGATTCCAATGCTTTCATCATCAAAAAGCTCTTCAGTAACGTGTCGTTGCTATATTTGAATCATTTTTCCAAGTGTCCCTCCGACCCAGTTGACCAACTAATTCATAGATTTAATCGTCCCGATTTGAAATCGTTGGGTGAAATTCATTTGTTATTGTTATTATATTTAAACTCCATTCTTATCGAAGATTTGACGAAACGGGATGATTCTTTCCCTGAAATACATCTGCTTATTTACTCCAAAATATTCCCCAAGTATAACCAATTGATCTCGGTCATATCGTCTACTTCCGATTCCACTATAGATGTCAAGAAGTCTTGCTTGGATACCATAAATTCCTGGGTCGTTTATATTGGCAATGCAGAGGCTAATTCTTCTCAAAGGTACTCGTTTGATGATATACAATTATTAATTCAAATACTCATCAACCAACTCAACCATACCAGGGATATCAAAGATCAAGAATTCGAGCTTATAAACCGCATCTTCACAGTCTTGACGGAAATTATAGAAACAAACCCTCGAATCCTCGCAGAAGCAAAACCATTGATCAAATCCATTCTCTTTGATGAAGACCATTTCGGTATATATTTTATTAAGCACTATATCCTTGATAAAAATCAATATGAAGACCACTTCCTGGAATGCGACACCTTCATAAATCTAGTCATCGCATACTTGAATATGATAATTACTTATGTTTCAAGAAACATCCACGATGAGTCTGTGTGGAGAATCTTGGATATCGCCTTGAACTTATCCAATTTGCATGGTAACCCAACAGCAGATGAAACTGTCAGTGAGTTATTCCTTTCGTTCTGGGAGGAACTTGTGAATATTTATATTGATGATCTGATTGTCATCGAAGAATTAATGAAGGAAAATCATAATGAGTTCTTAATTCGCAGGAATGATTTGTTAACAAGGATAAGTAATATCTATTGGAATAAAATCCGATATTTCCCTGGATCAACAAGTGAGTTTTCTCACTACAGAATCCAAGTCGCTGATCTCTTCAACTTGTTGTATTCATTGCTAAACACTACGCTTTATTCCACCTTGTGCCAAAGTGTCGTGGAAAAACTCAATCACGACCCTAATGACGCTATTGTGTTTGATCTCGAAGCGTCCATCTACTTACTTTATAAAATCACTGATGATTTGACCTTTTACGACGAAGAAGCAACCGAGGTTTTAATCCCATTGATCCAAGAAATTTTCAAGAGTAACTTAATCGATGTTTTTCAGAAATTCGACCATTCAGGGAAACAAGTCCAAATGACACTTCTTAATTTTTTATCGGCAATCCCATTTTTTTTCAAGTCTGCTAGTGGTATCCAGCACTTGGCAACCACATTCAATTTCTTATTCTCCATCATATTAAACCAGGAGAATAAAAATGTATCATTAATAGCATCAAAGACAGTGCTAAAAATATGTCAGGACTCCAAACAAAATCTCGTGGGCTTTCTTCCTGATATTTATGCTATATTGGTAGAAATGATTAAGAGTTTTGCAGTTGACAACTTGATAAGAGAGAGATTGGTTAATTCATATATTTCAATTTCCCAATCCATACAAGATCCCCGAAAATATGGTGAGCTTGTATCCGCGTTACTTGCAGGAATCAATGATGTCTCTAAAGAGGTAATGGCAAACACCCCTACATTAATCGCTAAAGGAACTCCGCCTGATCAATTAGAAGATTACCTCATTAGTTTATTGTCATGTGTTAGCGAAGTCGGGAAAGCATCCCAGTTACCAGAAGACTTGGAGGATTATTACTCTCCAGAAAAACTGCTGGAAATAGATGCTTATTGGGCTCAAGACTCATTGGGCGTGAAACCATTAATTATTTCTATGGTTTACCAATTTTCCTTATCTTTCCCATCATTGGTCCATAACACTTTGGTGACCGAAAAAAGTTGCAGTATTCTCAAAAGTGGAATAAGCGAGCCAATAAATGGTCCGTTCAAATTCGACTTGGAAACGATCTTGAACTTCCTTGTAACAAAAATCAATAATTCCAATTTACCATCTGTTTCGTATATCTTCAAACTTTTGGAAACCATCATCATAACCAATCACAAAACGTTGTCTGAATTAACGGTTGATCAAATAATCACTAAAGTGTTTACTGAAAAGTTATCAGTATTGACTCAAGATGTGGACTTGATCAAGTCAGCCGTAGATTTCTTCTCCACAATCCTAGAAAGAGCACCCCAATTACTAATACATTTGAACGTTTTTGAATCTGAAATATTAGGATTTGGTCTTTTGGCTCTTCAGTATCATGAGACATTTTTAATTAAATCTGTGGCAAAGTTTTGGACCAACATTCTCACACTTAAAAAGGGGAAGGAGGCAGATCAACTAAGAATTCAATCCTTAATGAAAAACTTGATAATAGAAGGAAGAACCTTGGGGTATAATGTCACCCAAAAATTAATGACTACTTTCTTGGATAGCCCAAGATCGAACCTTGATTATTTCTACGGAATATTCAGAAATTTGGTTGCTAAATATCCTCTTCAGTTCAAAAGCGATATTAAAGAAATCATTGAAAAGTTGATCCAATTAAAGGGAAGATCGAATCCACCAGCCATTGATTCATTTATTAATAAAATCATGCTAACTAGGGGCCAGAGACAAGCCAATGAAATTCTTAGAAAATTCTGGTTAGAGTTCAATGGATTGATGGACTATAATTAAGTTATTCGCTAGCTCTACACTTGATACGATTAATTCACATTAAAAATACAACCTGCGAAAACTAAATAGACACTAAATCAATATTCAACTCAACAAGGCATCCAATTCCTTTATCAAGGCATCTGATTCCTGGTTGAAATCAATGGCATCAAGACCAACTGCTTGGTACCTTATTCTTACATTATCATTGTAATTATCTTGTCTTGCCCTTACTCTGAAACTAAATTCCTTGAATAAGATACCAGTAGTGATTTCAGAGAATTTTTTGTCTTGACCATTTAATTCTTCATCTTGGTATCTCTTCAAATCATTAGCATCTATTCCAAACAATTTTTTAGCCTCTTGATCAAATAAAGTAATCCATAATTGCCCAGTATTATCCATAACCGAACAATTGAAGATATAACGGTATGTGGGTTCTGGGTAAGTTAAATCACATCTTTCACACTTCCATGAACCATCATTAAGTTCAATTAATTTCCGGTTACATAAGTTTGGTTGACCATTCTTGCCTTGATTTTGTAAAGTATTATTACAAGCAGGGTAACTGAAGTTATCGACTTTGGAGAATCCAATGGTGGCTTTAATTGAGAAATAATCTGGTCTGTCAGATTTTCCCAAGTTTTCTTCTTCAGCCTCAGCAATTGTTTTACGATTACTGACTTGATTAGAAGTGCTTTCCACCTTTAAACTGTGGAAATTTTCATTGATACCTTGATGATCATACCAACCCTTTAATTGATAAGATTCAGGGGTTTCTGGATTGGCAATCATAGTACCAGCTTGAGTCAAGGTCAAAGATTTACCGTTAAATTCTTGAATTTTACAACCTTTGAACGCAACAATGGAGCCTTCAGGAATACTGAAGTCAATAGCAGTGCTATTCCATAATCCCACGTCGATGGCAAATCCAGTATCATCGACAATAGTAACGTTTCTTCTGTCAAAAGCCTTACCGGTAGATTTTGCGGTGATTTGAAAAGAAGGGTTGACGGTTTTCAAAGCACCAATGACGTCAATAATGGCGTTGG
Organism: Suhomyces bribrorum; assembly: GCA_030561385.1. Lineage (NCBI taxonomy): Eukaryota > Fungi > Ascomycota > Pichiomycetes > Serinales > Debaryomycetaceae > Suhomyces > Suhomyces bribrorum. The sequence goes on along the minus strand of JAKTXG010000104.1, from coordinate 21,260 downwards.
TTTCAAGATTTTGGATTTGGTTTAACTTCACAAAGTTGAAGTTCAAAGTAGGGACGTTGGCGGTGTCGAAACTCTCAGTGACTTCAGTATCTCTTTCAAAAGCTAATTCATAAGGGTGAGACAAATGATTGAATTGTTTCTTTGCAGTTTGGACTCTGGCCTTACTAACATAGTAAACCTTGCCTTCTTCCAATAACTTGTAGAGTTTTTCAGCCACGTCGTTAAAGGCAGTGGCTTTGATTTCATCGGATTCGTCCAAAAAGTTCACACTAAACAATTTACCTTCACCTTTGGCATTAGACCAGGTTCTAAGGTCTCCTTTATAAGAGACTCTGGCCTTGATGGTCCATTGATTTTGGTATGGCGATAAAGACTCGATAGGTGCAATTCTTCCCGGAGGTTTATTGGCACCCACGGGCCCATTCCCTGGAGGATACTTTGTCTGTTGTTGTTGCTGTTGTTGGGGTTGTTGTTGTTGGGGTTGTTGTTGTTGTTGAGGTTGTTGGTGGCCACTAGAGGCAGGCATGGGGGACTCGGATCTTTTGCTCAATCCCAAGTAGTCATCTTCGGGGTGTTCGGAGAAATAGGTGTCGACATTGATGAAATCCTTTTGTTGTACTTTTTCACCTTCGGAACTCAATAACTCCACGTCTTTAATCAACACCAAATGCTTCTGGGTCGAAAACACGCTGTACTGCTTGATCAGTATGATACAGTACCTGGAAAAGTTGTTGTTGCTGACATATGGCATACACAGTTCATCCATCAATCCATGGGCAATATAGACTCCATCAGTCATCATCACCCGGTACTTCTTCAATTCCTTCTCCAAAAAAACAGGCTTCGTGGCGGTCACTTGAACCGTGATTGGTGCCTGGACCAGAGCTTGCTTGGAAATGGAGAAGATGTCTCTCAAGGCGCCAGTAGAGAGCTGAATTGCCATTCTTGATGATTGGTGGTGGTAACAAATCAGTTAGTGAGAAGTAATAAAGTTACGCGCCACCCAAAACAACACGCGTTAGTCATTAGAGGGGGGCTTGCCTGCAGTCCATGAGGATGGAAAAAATAGGTTGTCTGCAGTACGGTGGGGACACTAGATAATAGTAGGATAATTAAACATGTTTACTGGTCTATATGTATGTAAATTAAAAACAAGCTATGAGGTCGAAGCTGGGAAACTTTGAAGCTCACACTATATGTCACAATCTTTTTCTTTTTTTTTTTTTTTTTTTTTTTTTTATGACGATGTGAGGATTTACCAGAAACCACAGAACATCACAATTTGGCTTGAATGGTCACGGCATTGAAAAGTTCGTCTCTTTCGTTGACCTTGACGGCACCACTCTTCAAGAGTGCCTTATGCAAATCATCGATCAAATCGTCACAATTTTCAATCCCAATACATAATCTGATCAAATCTTCAGGAAGCGCTCTTTCTTCTCTGGTTTTGGCATCGATAGAAGCATGCGACATCCGGCAGGGCATGGAGATGAGCGAGTTCACACATCCAAACGAAACGGCAATGCCGAAGATTTCCGTGCTTTCCACAATTTTTTCGGAAATCTTGACATTTCCAGTTTCAAAACTCAATACTCCTCCATATCCTCTACACATGGAAGAATGTAATTCATGCTGAGGATGCGACTTCAACCCGGGATACCTGACTTTGAAGCCGATGTTCTGGAGGAACTCGGCAATCCGCTGACAGTTCTGTTGTTGTTTTTCCATTCTAACCGCCAAAGTTCTCAACCCACGACTTAATAGCCAACAATCAAATGGTGACAATCCACACCCTGTGGAATTTATCACAAAGTATAATTGTTCGGCCAACTTTTCCGATCGAGTGGCTAGGATCCCTGCCATGATATCATGGTGGCCATTAAGGTACTTGGTGGCCGATTCGTATTGGATATCCACCCCCAAGTCCAATGGGGTCATCAACACTGGTGACATCATGGTGTTGTCGAAAACCACAATGATATCGGGATTAACCTCGTGGGCATAATGGGCAATGGCACGGACATCCACCACCTTAATCAAAGGGTTGGTGGGCGATTCCAAAAAGATCATTCGTGTGGATCCACTGATCTTGCTCTTGATAAGCTCGGTGTCGGTGGTGTCGTAATGGCCAAGCTTGATGTCTCCCTTCTTGTGTAAATATGTCAATAATCTATGGGTGCCACCATATAAATCGTCTCCGGCAATCACTTCGTCCCCTGGCTTCAAAAGACGGGTGATAACATCAAGACATCCCATCCCGGAAGTCACGGCGTACGCATGCTTGGCCTTCATGATCTTGGCAATATGATTTTGCAAATAAGTCCTGGTGGGATTGCCCGATCTAGTATAATCATACTCTCCCATATTAGATAACGATGGCTGTTTAAACGTGGCCGACTGGTACAATGGAGGTACCGAAGCACTATATTGGTCGGTGGACTTGGACAACACCAACTCCGTTTCCAAGCTGTATGATCTCTTTGGTGCCATTTCGTAAAAGAACAATTCGGTTGTTGATACTAATTTTTCACCCACTGTCAAATGTGTGCTTCGCTCCCCCCAGGACTGAGTCACTAGCTAATCAGCCTAGATGATGCAATTTCGGGATTTTTGTGTAACCGTCATGCCAAGTCACGTGCCGTGGTCCCCCTATCATTTTACCCCAACAACACCAACCTGATATCACAGCCATCAGGATATACAGGATTCTGGTGTGGTGTGGTTATAAAGAATAGTTTGAGCTTCGAGTGGTTGGGCTCCTCATAGCCGCAGCGTTCTGTTTGACATGTAAACCAGGGAAATCGTTGCGTGACTCTTCTCAAGTCCGTTTTTGTTCCATCCCTCGCCATTTGAAAGTAAACAACTGGTTGATGGTTTTTGCAGCCACCATACAACTCAAATCTCACAACAGACTTATCTATATTTGAAGATGGATCTGGTGGCCGAAACAAGCCCTCCGGTGTTTGCGGCAGTCAACCACGCCAGGCACCAGATATTGGCGGTGTCACTGGACCTTGTGTGGCTCAAACAAACATATATACCCCAGGGTAAGTTGGTTCGTATGGCATCGTCTCCTCATATTGAAGTGATTGGTATCAATAGGTTGGCAGAAATCAACTATAGGGTGGCAATTCCGCCGTCGCGTGGGTGGGGTCCAGTCTATTATATAGTGGTGTATGTGGCGGTGGGGTCGATTCTCAATTTTGCAGTGAGAAACAGTGGGTCACGACCTTTGGCTCATTTGTATGAATGGTATTTGAAAATAGGAGCGGCTCCTATTGTGGTGGTTACGTTGTGTATGAGGAAGTTGCGTGCCAGCCAATAAAAGAAATGGGGCCAGCTCATATATAGAAATCCAAACTTACTTGGGCTATTTGCAGGCTATTTGCAGGCTATTTTGCAGGCTATTTGCAGGCTATTTTACAGTTATACTTTTTTGAATGGTTTATAATTGATGTTTATTGAATGGTCGCAGCTGATGACTCTATACAGCCTTATTAACCGAATGATTTATAATGCTGGTTTGCACCCAAACATTATGGTATGACTCTTCTTTTTTTGTTTTATGCTCTCCGAATAGTTAATGTACAAGTTATAAGTCGGATCTGGTGAATTTTCTGATGTCATTTGGTTGCTCGGATAACAACACCTTTGGTCCCGAGAATGGCTCACAAGATTCTCTACCACTGACTGGACCATACTTTGGTAACTCTTTACCTGCTTGTAAGGTCTTCAAGATTTCCACGGTTTGCTCAGGAGTCAAATCCTCATGGTAGTCGTCATTGACAGCAAGCATTGGGGCATTGACACATGCTCCCAAACATTCCACTTCTTGTAAAGTGAATAAGTTGTCTTTGGTGGTTTGACCAGGCTTGATCTTAAGATGGTCTTGAACGGCCTTCATGATTCCATCGGATCCACACAATTGACATGGGGTCGTGGTACACACCTGGATGTTATATTTACCCATTGGTCTTCTATTAAGCATGGTATAGAACGTGGCCACTTCATATACTCTCATGGGTGGCATATCCAACATCTTGGCAACATAATTCATCACCGAAATCGACGTGAATCCCAACTGACGCTGGCCCAAGTCCAACAATGGCATACATGCACCTTTCTTATATTGGGGAGGGTATTTAGCTATGATGGCTTCTGCTCTTTTGGCGTTTTCAGAGTTGAATTCAAAGGGAACATCTGGATTGTCGGCCTTGCTGTTTCTGTGTACGGAGATGATGGAAGAGTAGGTTCTCTTGCCGAATGTGCTGGGCCTGGCGGCAACAAAGCTGTTTAAACGAAGCATCTTTGGTAGGGCTGGGATTATTAAAAGGTTGGTTCGTTTTTTTGGTTTGGTATTGAGCTAAATTTTTTTTCTATACACTATTTGGGAGTATGCGGACTAATAAAGATTTGTGCGCACCTGATTGGCTGGAATCTGGTTGACCGCTACCTACTTACCAATACTATCAATGATACTGAAGAAAGACATTGACGGGTGAAATTACTGGTTGGTGACTGCTAGCCTTATATGGTATGGGAGCTTTGTCGTGACTGGCTCAACAATGTCTGTTTTCAAGACTTCCTCCGTACATGTTTGTGTAAGTGTTTCCTCAGTCTCGGGCCACTAGTAGTAGGGACATTATCTACACTAGATACAGGAACAATATACCACTGGTCCTATCAAAGGTGCCAAACACTTTTGGAAGGTGTTATTCAGGTCAGAGATAGGCTCGTAGCTGTGAATAATTTGGTCCATTGTGTCTCGAATTTTCTTTTTGAAAGTTCTGGCAATTTTAGGTGTACTCCGGGCCCTGGTTAACATAGGTTTAAGCCAAATCCTACAAATTTAGTGCCAGAAATCCCGATTTCTTTCCATAGCCCTCCGGTCCCGTTGAATAAGAGTTGGTTACTCCAAGTAATCTTTTTCAACATTTTTCTTTTGTAGATGATAATTTTTTGCACCAATATACCTTTAATGGTTTTGAAAAAAATAGTACACATACATACTCAAACTGCTTACTTTAAATATTCTCGAAAAAGTCTACCTCGCAAACTGAACTTTAGTCTCGTTCATGACGCAACAAGCCATCCATTGTAGCTGATGTATACATAAGAGAGCTACATAGATTTAAGAAAACTTACAATACTGTGTCAATAATATAACCATCTAATTGAAACAATTGGGCGTTAACATTTTCTTCTCGGATTATTGGATTATTGTGTGGTTTTAGCCAAAAGTTTTGCACCCATTTTCAAAATTGTAAAATTTCTAGAAGAAGTCCAATTATTTAAAAGCCAAGGTGCTGGAAAACCAAAAAAAAAAAAAAAAAAAACCAGAAAGTCAAAAAGCCAAAAAAGCACTCAAACCACCTCCAAATACTATCCAAATCGTATCCAAACTACCTTAGCGGCCTAGTTTCTGTTTCCAACTACTTTCTTTTATGACATACATGGTTTTGAGGTATGGTTCCATTTTAGGCGCATGAGAAAAGACAAAAGTGCTCGTATCTCATAGTCCAACTAATAGTCCGGGGGGTGACACAATTCAAATCTGATACATGCATCATTCCACCTCCCAGAACCCTGTCAAATATTACTCCGGTCGTAAATTATCCGTTTCCGATTTGTAACTCATCTCTACTAGTTATACTCTATTATACATTATTGTGACGAATAAGCAACTTAATTCTAACCAAAGCAAGGGCCTCAACAAACAACACTGGCCCTTTCAAAGTTTTTTACCTTCAAAACACCCCATATCCGTTATTCACCATCTCTTTCCCTCCATAATAACCACTTCCTTTTAGTCATGAGTCTCGCACGTGATCGGCCACCACTTCACAGGAAATTTGATGATAAAGCTCAACTTGGTGATACTTGAGATTATTGCATTAATTTAAGCTCTAGATTCACTCTACCCAGTGCAAAACAGAGGCACGACTGATTAGCCGCTCAGCACGTTATAAACATTCTTTTGAACCGGGGACTGTCACTTCGAAGCGGTTTTTTCACGCCCCCTTCTTAATTCATCCACGAACCCTTATCATCACGTTAGCATCACTTCATCATCATACAATCAAGCCAATCAAATGTCAGGCAACGAAGACGAGCAGCGAGCAACCGCTAGGTCTATAGGACGGTCATCTACGAACACCAATCCACGAAATATGCTTGAGACTCCAAGATCACCTTCGAGATCCACTCGAAGAACAGAACCTCCTCGTATGAATGAAGGCCCATCGCTCGCATCATCATCACCAAGACGAAGAAACCAAAAATCCATATTCAGTGACCGCTATATCCCCAACCGGATGGGAATTGATCTTCAAGCCGCTTTTAGTTTATCCAATCAAGAAGTACTACCCGATTTGAGAAGTGTTAAGAATGCCGACAATGAGATTGATATCCGTAAAGAAGAAGAAGCCAATCGAACCTTCTCCACCGTCCTTAAAGCAGAATTGTTTGGTGACAATGTTCCTATGGCTGCAACCAATTTAACTACAGGTGGCTCTTCTTCCAATAGAACCCCAGTAATAAAGACCACTCCCGGTAGACCCAATAGTGCAGGTAACTTAATTCAATCGGGGCGGTCCGCCATATCTAATGGAGTAGGTCCTACGGGAACACCACCACGATCCTCAGCTTCAATCTCAGGAACCCCAGGGCTTCCTTCTCATACCATCCCTGCTAATAATCCCGAAATTAATGCCTCAGGAACCACTGTCACAGGAACTTCAACTGAGTATGACCCAAGTGTAACAAGTACTCCCAGAAGAAAACCTAACTTATTCACCTATCAATCACCTCAAAAGACTAGACCCATATCACGGGATTTACAGAATGAATTATATTCGTTATCTCCCGTTAGACAAGAATCACAGAAACTATTATTATCACCTCAGAAAAAACCCAGAAGTATTCTGAAAGTACCTTATAGAGTTTTGGATGCACCTGAGCTTTCGGATGACTTCTATCTCAACTTGGTGGATTGGGGTCAACAAGATATCTTAGCAGTGGGTTTAGGTGATAGTGTTTATTTATGGGATGGGGCCACTCAATCTGTAGATAGGCTATGTAACTTGTCAAATAAGGATAAAGTGACGAGTTTAAATTGGATTGGTTCTGGTACACATTTAGCCATAGGTACTTCTAAAGGGTTGGTGGAAATTTGGGATGCCACCAAAATCAAATGTGTGAGAACGATGTCAGGTCATAGTCTTCGTGTGAGTTCATTAGCCTGGAATGAACACATATTATCTAGTGGATCTAGAGATCGCTCGATTTTGAATCGTGACGTGAGAATCGAAAGTCACTATGTTAACAAATTCGAAACTCATAAGCAAGAGGTCTGTGGATTGAAATGGAACGTCGATGAAAATAAATTGGCGAGTGGCGGGAACGATAATAAATTAATTATATGGGACGGTTTGAATCCTAAGCCTCTTCATGAATTTACCGATCACATTGCTGCAGTCAAAGCAATTGCCTGGTCACCTCATCAACGAGGGATTTTGGCTTCAGGTGGTGGAACAGCTGATAAAACAATCAAAACATGGAATACCTTAACTGGAAGCCTTGTTCATGATGTGAATACTGGGTCACAAGTATGCAATTTGATATGGTCGAAGAATTCCAATGAGTTAGTTTCCACTCATGGATACTCTCGTAACCAAATTATTGTTTGGAAATATCCTTCGATGCAGCAAATTGCTCAGTTGACTGGCCATACATATAGAGTGTTGTACCTTTCCATTTCACCTGATGGTGAGACCATTGTGACTGGTGCTGGAGATGAAACTTTACGGTTTTGGAATGTGTTTGAAAAAAACAGACACAGTGAGACACAATCGTCGGTGTTGCTCGATGCTTTCCTGCAATTGAGGTAGCCCAAAAAGCAACTGACAAGAACAACTGACAAGTGTACTTTAATGTAACTGCATAATATATAAATCGGAAGACGAAATAGCTTTCTATAGTATTAGTCATTACACAAACAAAGTTAGATTAAATTAGTTTTTTAGCATCTTCCATCTCAAGTATGGATGGTAGAAGCACCTTATCATACATTATCATTACATCTATTATACACGAATCATAGCAATAAGCAATTGGGGTTCAACATATTTTTTTGCTTGGAGGGATCAACTCCATTCTCTTCACACCATTGATCGAAATTTCCAAGCATTAAGATGGCCAGGCCATTTTCTTTTTTGAGTAGTTTCATATATTCTAAGGTGAAAAGGATATCCTCATTTCGGTACCCTGTAATGTCAGATAATTCAGTGATAGTGAAAGTGGATTTTGATCGTAAATGGGCATAAATTAAATAGGCTAGTTGCTTTGACCAGAATCGAAGATAACTCACTTTTCCATAAGGAGATAAAGGAAATTCCGGCCCGCTTTTTTGTTGTCCTGGAGTGGCTTTTGCTAGAGCATACAGAAATTCAATCAATAATGATCCAAGACCTCGTCTTTGAAACGGTGGAAATATACAAATGCATGCCAAATTATTATTGTTGTCGTAGGACAACACTTCCTTGGAAAAAAACCCCATCGGAACACACGAGTTGCCCCCATCTTGTCCATACACCACATAAAAATCGAAATGTTCGATATAATAGTACACCGACTTATCATCCAAGAATAACTTACCAAAGAGACACATGTTTTGACAGAACAACGGATGCTGGAATCCTCTGACCTCTCGTATGAAATAAGGCGACGTGTCGTCTCTATAAAGCAACTTGCCCACCTTTGGCTTCGGCACATTGAACCTACAATTCATTCGATGACTTTGGATTTCCACCTCTTTGGAGGTATACTTGAAACAGTACTCACAAACATAGATCTTGTCCAACCAAAACCCAGTATCTGATAACGACATGCTTGGTAAACGTTTACGCAGTTTTAATCCCGGATCCGTTATCAATTTATTGGAATAAACGTACCCTAGTTCGGAGTGTTGAGGATCTTGAGTATTGAAATAGGCAGCATTTCCGTACCATGACTCGAAGTCGTATTTGCCAAACTGCACCCGATCAATGTTTCGTGTATCGAGAATACCATACAAGTTGTTCCCATTCTTGGAGCCGGCTGTAGAACCAGACATGCCGTAGTTATTACGATTGGAATAGGTTATGGTGAATATAGGTCGAGGCACGTGAGTGGGCACGTGCAGTGTATGACGCGTATAACTCTTCTTGTATTCCCCAGTACTGCTCCAAACTAGTTACTCGATAATGCCGCCCAAAGGATGGAGAAAGAACGCAGACGGCCAGTACCCGCAGCCAAACAAGGAAACCGAGCTTGTGGCCATAGACGATATTCTCTTCCCCAAAAGTACGGTACAAAAATTGGCCAAAAGCATCATCACCGATGAAGATGGTCAATCCAACATGATTCTCGCTAAGGACACTCTATTGGCAGTCCAGCGTTCAGCCACAGTGTTTGTATCACACATATTATTCCATGCCAGACAGATTTCCAAATATTCAGGCAGGAAAACCGTGAATACCCAAGATATTTTTCAATCGTTAGAGAACGCCGAATTTTCAGGATTTCTTCCTGAAGTCAAGCAAAAGTTGGCGAATTATGAAACTGCCGTGAGCTCTAGAAAGAAGCAGAAGTTAGAGATCAAGGCTAGCGAGGAATCAACTGACCCTGCCACCAAGAAATCAAAAGATAATGCAGAGAATGCAATTGAAAAATCAAACAAGGAAGATTCTGAACTAATTGAAATCGACGAGGATGGGGCCGAGGATGGGGCCGAGGATGGGGCCGAGGCTGAAGCCGAGGCCCAAGGAGAAGGAGAAGAAGAAGAAGAAGAAGAAGAAGTTGATGATGATGAAGATACCAAGGACGAAGTAGAGGAGCCCGAAGTTAATCCAATTGCAGCCATCACCAAAGAAGAAGATGAATTACGAGGCACAGAGGCGGACGATGTACCAGAGGAAGGTGATTCCAGCGACGATGAATAGTGTATATTAACATATTGTATAAATTAGAAATGAATATCAATGAACCGACAATTTTGTACAGTCTGTTGTCTTCTTAAATAGGGGCTTTGAGTCGTAATGGAACCAATAAGTCCCGTGCTAACATTGTACTTTATTTAATCCCGTACACAATATAAGAGATACTAACCATATACCACCTCAGATTCTAAACGGTAAAGTAAATAGGGTCGATTATCAGTTGTAAATCATCAAGAGCTGGGCATTCAAGAAGAAATGCACCCACTAATCATACTAGGCATCAATGGATTTAATCATGATGAAGACAACGATTAAACAAGGGGAATCCACACAGAGATGCCAACACCAAATATATGATCAACACCACACCACCACCTAATGCAATGAAAAACTTGGCCTTACCTAACCACATATTTCGCTTGATTTGTTGGGCCTTCTTTTGAAATACCAGAGATGATGTGGTGAGACGATCGGTCTGGTCCACCAAGCGATTGATTTTATCCCCTCTACTCAAAAGTTTATTGATATTATCCAACATCAATTGACGAACTTCATCGACTTCTTCATTTGCCAATAATAATTGATTGGGATTGACTTGATTATCACCAGTTTCTTCACCCCCTTCTTCGACAGAACCATATCTATAGGTGGACTGATTTGAATCGAAATTTATTTCTTCAAATTTGATGATTTGTGTCATATAAAGTTTGAACTCTCCTAATCGTTGCTTTGCTTGTTCTTGTTGATTTGGATCAAGTCCATTGCCCAATTCTTTTTTAAAATCAATATACTTGTCGGTGATCTTCTTCAAAACCGTCAACACCAAAGTTTTCGAAACATTAGAATGTGCAATGACCACCACTGTTATCAAATCACTACTTCCATCACTATTAGAAAACACTTTCTTCATAAAATAAAGCAAGAGTTGGGTGTTTGTAGTTCTCGCACCAGTAGTAACGGGAATAGACCCCACAAGTGTCCGGGACGAGTTCACCAACCCAAGTTCCTGTGATATCACTTCTGAACAATTCAAGTTATTGATTAAGTGGACAAGATCATGGTTCTCGTATGTGAACAAGGTGGTGGAATTGAGGGTAAGGGTCGTGTGAATTACTAGAGGTTAGAATATGATATTGCAACTGGAGTGGTCCAAAGTACTTACACTTCTTGTAAAGGTCTGACTGACTCATTGTGAAGATATTGGGGGGTGGTTGTTAGAGGTACTATAAAATCTGGAGTAGTCATTTTAGTATGAGATCCGGGCAGCACGTGACCATACCCATCACTTCTTGTCCCCCGGATCTTGCTCATCACAAAAAAATCGTAGACAATCCATCACTTTACCAAAGCCATCATGGGAAAGTACAGAAAGAGGTTCAATGAGAAGGCACGGGCGGGGATGCTTGCCAAGCAGAATGCTCTTAAAAAAGCAAGAAACAAGCAGTTTACCCGGGACGAAAACGATGGAAATGCCCCAATAGATACCACGACAATTTTCAATGAGACCAATACCAACAGTGACATCTTAAAGCCCATGACCGAAGAGGAAAAGGCAGACCGCAAGAGGAAACTAGAGGAAGCTCTCTACAGTGAGAATGCCAAAGACACCAAAATGTCCAAGGCCAAGAAGAAGAGGCTTGATAAATATATCGAGCATCAGTTGAAAAGAGAAGAGAAGAAGACATTGATGGAAAAATTATCTAAGACCAAAATAGATACTTCACATTTGACCGCATCGAAGATTTTGGGTAAGGGAAAGCAGACGAGAAGAGAGGAAATGATTGAAGCATTGGATCTCGAGAGACAGGGCCGTGGTGATGATAGAACAAAAGACATCTTATATGAAGAAAGAGAAGTGAAAGAATGGACTGATGATATACAGGATGGTCCCAAATTCCCCAGTAGTGAAGAGGATTCAGAGGAAGATGACGATGGACAAGCTGATGAACAAGACGAACAGTTTCCTTCAACTTCAGGCTCGGGATTTATAGACAACCGCCCTGCCAAGTTCGGTGGGAGTGGCTCAGGGTTCGGATTCGCTAGTTTACCGAAGATCCAAAAGTCAGCATCAACGAAGAAATATACTTGGAGATTGAAAGTCGAAAAAGAAGAAAAAAAGAGGTTAAAGATAGAAGATGATAACGATTTCATGAGTTCATCTGAGGACGAGGTGGAAGAAAATGGAGCCCAGGATCCTGAAGATGAAGATGAAGAGTCGGAATCAGGGTCTGACGTAGAAATTGATGACGATAACGAACAGCTTTCTGAAATTGAAGATCATGTAGGTTCAAATAAGGAGTCGGAACAAGAATCTGAGGAGGAATCCGACGAAGAGTCCGAGGAAGAAGAGTCCGAGGAAGAAGAATCCGAGGAGGAAGAATCTGAAGAAGAAGAAGAACTTCCCAAATTATTACAGAATAAACCAAAGCACTCGGAAGTGGCTCAATCGTTCAAAGAATGGGCAGAGCAACAAGTCAGAAGATTAGAAGGACGCGAAGAGGTAGCAATGCCTACTCTAAGTAAAGAAGTGAAAGAAAAATACTCCAAACGAACCATACATGATGAAGATATCGATCATTCCTCTGATGAAGAAGGGTATATTCCAATCAATAAAGACTTACAGAGAGAAGCATTTTTTGTGGAAATCAATCGGACAGAAGATATTCAAAAATCGAGAGTTCAGCTACCAGTATTCGGAGAAGAACACAAGATTATGGAAGCAATCAATCACCATGACTGTGTTGTTATTTGTGGTGAGACTGGTTCTGGTAAAACCACTCAAGTTCCTCAATTCTTATATGAAGCTGGGTTTGGTAACATCAAACATGATTTGTATCCTGGTATGATAGGTATCACCCAACCCAGAAGAGTTGCTGCTGTTTCTATGGCCCAACGTGTGGGAAATGAATTAGGAGACCATGGTCACAGAGTTGGTTATCAAATCAGATTCGATACCACCATCAAAAATGAAGGTAAAGAAAATGGTACGGCAATGAAATTCATGACAGATGGTGTCTTATTGAGAGAAATGATGACAGACTTTCTTCTTACCAAGTATTCATCCATTGTTATTGACGAGGCTCATGAAAGAAACATTAATACCGATATTTTAATTGGTATGTTGAGTAGAGTATTGAAATTAAGACGGAAGTACCACACCACCGATCCCACCAAATACAAGCCATTGAAGTTGATTATTATGTCCGCTACATTACGAGTTTCTGATTTTTCCGAAAACAAACAACTCTTCAAAGTGCCTCCACCTATCCTTAAGGTCGATGCCAGACAATATCCAGTGAGTGTTCATTTCAACCGTAAGACCAACTATGATTATATGGAAGAGGCATACAAGAAGACTTGTAAAATTCATAAAAGATTACCACCAGGGGGCATATTGATATTTTTAACTGGTCAAAATGAAATCACAGCAACCGTAAAGAAATTGAGGAAGCAATTTCCTTTCCCAACCAAGAAGAAAGAGAAGCCAGTGTATGATGAGCTGGAAGAAGTTGTAGTAAGACTCAATAAAAATGCCGATGCTGAAGCCGAGGACGTTGATTTCAGTGTTGAACAAGCAGAATTGGCTGGTATAGATGATTATGACTCCGATTCAGAGTCGGATGAGGAAGGATTTGAAGAGACTTTGGAACCTGGCCAATCTGAAAACGATCCATTATATGTTTTACCATTATACTCATTATTGCCAACTAAGGAACAAATGAAGGTATTTCAAAGTCCTCCTCCTGGTAGTAGGATATGTATTGTCGCCACTAATGTTGCTGAAACTTCTTTAACAATTCCAGGAATTAGGTACGTGGTTGATTGTGGGCGTTCCAAAGAACGTAAATTCAATGAAGAAACTGGGGTTCAATCGTTCGAAATTGATTGGGTATCCAAAGCATCTGCAGATCAAAGATCTGGTAGAGCTGGTAGAACTGGACCAGGCCATTGCTATAGATTATATTCCTCGGCAATTTATGAGGAATACTTTGCCCAATTTAGCAGACCTGAGATCTTGAGAATGCCATTTGAGAGTGTGGTATTATCAATGAAAAGTATGGGTATTGATAATGTGGCTAATTTCCCATTTCCTACGCCCCCAGATAGACTTGCTCTTGTCAAGGCTGAAAAGCTCTTGAGTATCTTAGGAGCTTTGGATTCTGATCATAAGAAAATAACTGAATTGGGTAAAACAATGTCCCTTTTCCCATTGAGCCCCCGGTTTGCCAAAATATTGATCATTGGTAACCAGCATGGGTGTCTTCCATATATCATTGCAATAGTTTCAGCCTTATCTGTCGGAGATCCATTTATTGGAGAGAGTGAAATTGGAATTAATACTGTAAAAAAAGATCCCGAAGACTCTGACGAAGAAGAAGAAGATATTGACGTGGAAGCAAAGAAGAAGTTAAGGTCTAGTTACAATCATGCCATGGCAATTTTCTCCCGATTAGATAAATCAAGTGATGCATTGAAGTTGCTTTCAGCAGTGTGTGCATTTGATCATGTTCCTGAAGGTGGAAAGAATGATTTCTTGAAATCAAATTTCTTGAGAGGAAAGATCATGGAAGAAATCTTCAAATTGCGGAAACAGGTGGATTATATAGTCAAGAGCAATACTAATCCTGATTCTATTGCTCTTTCTAAGGACACCGATTTAAAACTTGGATTACCTACCAAACAACAGATATCTGCCATTAAGCAAATGATTGCATCTGGTTTCATTGACCAAATAGCTATTCGGGGAGATCTTATATCGCAAGATATTGATCTTCCAAAGAAGACTTCCATCATAAATGTCCCCTATATTCCGTTTGATCCTTTGAATGCTAAGGATGGAAAATTGGTATATATCCATCCAGGCTCAATCATCAATTCTTCAGGTGCAATCCCAGCTCCTTATTTGGTGTACCAATCGTTGAATGTTGGGGCAAACAAGAAAGAAGGTGTTGAACCAAAGGTTAGAATGAGACCTTTGGTGGATGTTACCGGCGCACAATTAACCAGTATTGGGAAGAATTCTCCTTTGATCACCTATTCCAAGCCATTAAGTTATCCGTACGCTCCAAAGAACATTACCCCTACCAAGAGAGAATGTTATGTTGTTCCAAGATTCGCAGCAGCTGTTGGATCTGGTGGTGTAGGATGGGATCTTCCAGCCATAAAGGTGACGCAAATCAAAAAAGAGGGAGCTTGGGTTACTTTGTAAGTCGAGTTGCTCTAGAAATATCATTTTTATAGACATGTTGTATATTAGTTTGAGTTGGGTTACGTGGATAGAGATCATAGATCAAGTGCATATGTATATAATATAACTAGCATCAATTCGTTATATAAAATTAACATAACTAACATCATTTCAGTTTCTAAAACACAATCAAATTTCGTTCGACTGAATTGTTCCGTACGACTGTTCTCCACAAGTAATTAAATTCTTTTTCGGTGTAGAACTAACACTTTCAAATACCAATAGTGCTGTTTGAAGAATCACAATTATTGCCATTAACCAATTGGTTCCAAGATCAACGAAACTCAAACAAATAATAATTATACCCACTGGAGCTCTCCAGATGATTCTCCAAAACTTGGGAATAATATGAATATCTTGGGGATCATTGGATTTCTCCACTAACCCTAGCAAACACATAGATATTAAGGCAACTCCAATACCACCGGTGTAAAAGACAGTAAGACCAAATAGATCTTCATCTTCATCATCTGATCCCAAAGTACCAATTGCATGGTTCTTGATAATTGCACTTCTGATCAAGTCACCGCCAGCATCCGCCGCCAACACCAAACCGGCTATTAAAGGAATATGACAGTAAATCCAAGTAATTGCAGTCCAACCATTATTTCTTAAAGCATGGGTTGCTCTGATGCTAGTTGATCCATTATTGTATATCCAAAACAAGACATAAGCGATCCAGATATGAAATACACCTCTAAGAAATTTGGAAGAAAACCCAACACCCAAGGGGCCTTCTGCAACCACGGTATAGAGGAATTCTCCAATTGCAATCGTGACAAAAACAGCAAATCTTTCGACTTCATGCTCAATATTCAAGGCAGTGGACATGTTCAACCCCATAAGTTTCTTTGTATAAGGATGGTAGGCAACAATAAAGAATAGATTTTCCAAAATCATCACCAAAATGGACAATAAGACTTTCCCATGAATATCTAAGTATATAACTTTGATCCACAATAAAGAGGTGATTAAGATGGTGAAGCTAAATAGACGCATCTGAGGACGATGCTCAGGGATATAGAATGAATATAGCGTCAAGCTGAATGCCAAAGATAATCGGCATAGCATATAGGGCAAAATAGTCAATTGAGCTCCTTCGACATCATCAAACAAAGCATAATGACTGTTGATAAATAACGCCAATAGAACTAACACCCAAAAGATGTAAAGCTTTTGAGTAAGATCCTCATTATAATAGTAATTGGTGAAGTCCTTAATATCGGCCCAGACAGTCCATATGGGAATGAACAACAAAATATACCTCAAAAGAGACTGCCAGCTAGGGTCTTCACACGCTTCTCCCGCAAGGTTAGCAATGATCCCCACATACATCAAATCCACAAATAATTCGGTTTTACTGGAAGTTCTTTCTCCTTTAGTACGGTAAAGAATTCCGTCCTTAAAGTAGTTCAAGGCATGGGGCCGAATGAACCATACTGAATCTTTTGGCTTATCAATGTAGCGGAAGTTGATATCTCCATACTTTCTTATAAACTCATCATCAGCTTCGGACTCCGGTAAATGTTGGAGACCACTCAGGTCAATACGTGCTGGTACGTCCAGTTCTTGGACTAGCAGAGTGGTTTCGTTCTGGTTCTGCAGCATCTCTAGAACGTTCGATATGAGCAATTGAGGACCAAACTAAGCTAGTGAATGCTCCTTGACTATTATCTGACCAGGAGAAACCAATAGTTGAATTTCATTTTGTAGTCTCCAGGCGAGGGGAGCAAAAAGCTCACGAGAATCAAACCTTTTTGAGCACACAATTATTTTTTGGAATGTCTCTGGTAAATAAAACTGGCTCAATTGATAAACATCACCATTTTATCGTCCTTCTTGACTGTTTGACATTTAGAACCTTCTATTGTGGTAGAGATTACCAATATGTTACATAATACCATAGATGTGATCACCGTCTTGGTGGTTAAAACGCCAGCCAACCTCTAAATAGCTCAGCCCCCCTCTTTATTTTCTTCTCCCATGACTACTGTCAGCTACAACCGTCTTGGTTCCTTCTTTGTAGTATCATATATTAGTCCCAATTGGTCGCAAATCGGAGTGGCCGAGGGTTGGTTGCAACTACCCCCGGATCTGGCGCACAAGATCCGGGGGCTCCAATGCGATGTTTGTTTTCACTATAGTTACATCAAGACGACAACAACACCACTCCTGTCTAAGAAGACCACCATGCCTCCAGAGCACAAGGAACGGCGCCCCAATGAGGACGACGACAAAGAGCCCCTCATCCCGGCCAATATCCTTGACTCAGCCTCACAAAGACTCTTTGTGGTGTCATTTTTCATGTTGATTCAGGCATGGAAAGTATATGAAGTGATACTATTGAAATCAAATATACCGATAACACCAGGGGTATTGACTCTGTCCAACAACTTTTCGTTTGTACTTAAGTATGCTCTTATTGACGGGCTTTTTGTGTGGCTACTACCAATACTAAATATTCCATACTTGAGGTTCTCTCCATTCAAAACCTTGTTGATAACATTGGGATTGAACATCATTACCTTGTTTTTGATCAGCAGTCAAATCGTGGCCATGATCACCGGGTTTGTCATGCCTATATGGAAAGTTATTGCCTCCAATAGAGAATTGACAGTGGCCGGTGATACTGCCAACTATAACAAAGTAATTGATATGGATTCCCATTTCAAAGGAAAATTGACCATTCACTATTTGCCCGACTCATCAGCTCGCTTCAATCCTTTCCATTTCGACCAAACCTGTCTTGAAAAATCAGATAATCAAATATTACAAATGCCAATCGAGTTCAACACAACCACTCAATTAGGTTTCCTTCAATTGCAACATATAACCCCTGCTAATACCGTCAAGTATTTGAATTATACTGCTGCTTCGCTCAAGAAGTTGGCCAAAAAAGATCATTCTCATTTAAGTCAGTATGCCGATTATAAAAATGACGATCGTATTTTTTATCTTGAAATACCCATAAAAGAATCGGGGTTATACAGAATCTCAAAAGTTACCGATATCAAAAATATTAATATAAGAACCTACAAATCAGAATTTATGATCTCCTACTGTCCAAATGCCAAATTATCATATCCCCCAAACTATGATGAATCAAAAAATTACAAATGCTTATCTCAACAAACCACTGATGAACCATTGAACTTTCCCTTGACTCAGATATTCGCCGTAACTCCTGCAATCCTTAATTTTAATGTGAATTTAAACGACAAGTTTTATAAAACCATCAATATTTCCATTGGTGAAATTTCATCGCAACCGTTGCGTCAATCTAAAACTGATCTTTCGTGGCTTGAAGCTCATAGTTTAACTCGTAATTCATTGGAACAAGAGATTTTACATTTCCCCAATATTTTATCCGATGCCAAAGAAGGGGTTTTAGAATTTCATTTAATTTCAATTGTGGACTACTTGGGAAATTCTAAAAGGTATAACCCCGAATCCAAACATCAGGACGTGAGGTTTGTATTTGAATTAAAAAGCGCTCTGACCGTCACCCTTAAAGACGTTGCACCTTCTACAGAATTATTGATTAATGGGACAAAGACAATCCAAATATCTGGTGATAATTTGAAAGCGAGTGAATTCCCCATTGTTGCTGAAATCTCTTATATCCATCCAGACGACGATCTACTTTCCCATTTAATTACCCATACTTTTAAAAGCCCAAGTGAACTAGCGAAAGGCTTAACCGTTGATAAACCAGGTATTTATCGTTTGGTGCTGGCTAAAAACAAGTTTTGTGATTGTAAGATTGGGGACAGTAGTGAACTTAAAATCACTCAAGCACAACGTCCACAAGTGGACATAAAAGCAGAACCTATCATTGATAAGTGTCTTGGAACCACAGGCTATACCTTTGACTTGAACTTACAAGGTAAGGCACCATTCCAGGTTCAGTACCATGTGTATCAAAAGCAAGCCAACGGGGGTTTAAGAACTATAAACTCGGCCCACGGAACTTCTGCAAGAATATTGAAAACCAATGATAATCATTTCAGTTTCAAGTTTAGTCCACCAGGTGAAGGTAGCTACGTAATTGTATTCAATAATGTTAAAGATGTCAATTACCATTCCAAGCCCGTCCAGTTGGATGAAACCAAGTACACCTACCTGACCTATTTCAAACAAGTCTCAAAAGTTTCTTTCTTTGAAGGAAGGGGCAAATCTACCGAAACCAAGCATGTTTGCGCTGGCCAAAAAGTCGATGTTCCACTTTTCTTTTCCGGTAATGGACCCTATGAATTTGATGTTGATTTCATCGATGTCCAAACCAAAAAGAAGTTGATAAATACAGTGAAAGTAAAAGATGTTCTTGAATATGTCATTCAGTCACCACAACTGTTGAATGGCAAGAGTTACCAGATCAAGGTTTCTAATATCAAAGACAGCTTTTCATGTGATGCGGTTATCGATGAACGAGAATCGGTTATTATCAAAAGCAGATCCGATATTCCAGAAGCTCAGATCAGTAAAACTAGCGAGTTCAAAATCGTTGAAGGAGATTATGTACAAATTCCTTTGGATATCAATTCTTCTGTGGGGAAAACTTCAAATGATAAGTACGAATATAAAGTAGTTGATCTTTATGACTTGACCAAGTCCAAAATCAGAAGCTTACACGGATCACTGATATTGAAGGTAAAAGAAGAGGGTATTTATTCATTAGTATCTTATGAAAATAATGGTTGCCCTGGTGTTGTAACCAATGGTGATAGAACAGTCAAAGTATCTTTCTACAACAAGCCTAATCTCACTGTTTCTAGTAATAACATAGTGATGCAACATAAGGACGACTCGTTTATTCATTTGAAGGAATTATGTCAGAATAGTCCAAACCCGTTGAAATTATCTTTGGAAGGGGTCAGTCCATTTGTAGTGGATTATGAAATCAAATACCCAAATGGTAGAGTGGAAGCCAAATCTTTAAATGTTCCAAAACATGAGGCAACTATTAATACTCGAACTAGTCAAAGTGGAAGGTATGAGTACCATTTCAAGGCAGTTTATGATAACTTGTACACCAAAAAGAACTTGAGAACAGGAAGCAGGGAATTACCCAATGTCATGTATGATATTGCTGCATTACCAAATGCAAAATTCGACATGAATGATCAATTTGCCCAAGTATGTGAAACTGCCCTTGACGGGACTGATAAAACTATTGTCAGAGTTCCTATCAGCTTCTCGGGAAAATATCCATATAAAGTTAAAGCTTCGTTAGTACATGAAAGTACAGGAAAGGTTGTGCCTATTGTGATGGAAAATTTACAAGAACCCAAACTTGAACTCAATTCCAAGCAATTGGCAGGTTTGGGTGAACATGTATTGACTATTAATGAGTTGACGGATGCTAACGGGTGTACAAGAAGGGAATTCCCTGCATTGAACAATTACGTTGTTGTTGTTACCGAGGTGCCAAGTATTACCAAGAGAAAACCCCAAATGAACTACTGTGTTGGAGACCATGTTGAGTATAAGTTGACAGGGATTCCACCATTTAATGTGTTTTATAAGTTCAACGAGAACTCGAGAAAGGCGGAGCTGTCGTTTGGGTTCAAGAGATTGGCGTCGAAACCCGGAACCCTAATGATTGAAGGAATCCAAGATTCATCTGAAAGCAAATGTTATGTTGACTTGTCGAATTCAGACGAAGAGTTGCTGATCTATATCCATGATCTTCCATCAGTGGAAATTAATAAGGGTGACTATATTGTGGAGGATCTTCATGAAGGAGATCAAACCGAACTTATATTTACGTTTTTCGGTACACCACCATTCACTTTGACGTATATTAGAACGTCGGAATCGGCAACCAAGGGTAAAAAGGCCAAGAAAACCCAGACCATACTTGAAACGCACACCATCAAAGATATTCACGACTATGAATATTCGGTGTTGGCCAGTTTGGAAGGTACTTATGAGGCTATCGAGGTCAAGGATGCGTTCTGTACTGCGACTCGTTCAGTATTGTAATATATTAATAGACGAACCCCCCCCCCCCCCCCCCCCCCCCCCCCCCCCCC
>JAKTXG010000103.1:0-43266 GCA_030561385.1 Suhomyces bribrorum | reverse complement strand
CGATTCAACGATCTATGCATGTATTGACAGCGTATAAAAAGGGTCGCCATTGCCTTACGAATAAACTTTTCAATGATAATTAGTAATAACCCGTAGAACAACCAACCTAGTTTGCTCTAGCAATCCACCGATTCAACGCTTCAAAGTCGCCTACACACACCTTGCTGGTCCAGTCAATCTCTCCTTTAGTATACTGAACACCAAGCCTATTCAATGTCTTGATCACAGATCCTCCCGTCATTACAAGGGCCCGGTCACATTCTAGCATTCCAAGTAGATCGGTGTTGCTATCTCCAATATAGAGAGTATCTTGGCCAGGCTGGGTCAATTGTTTCACCTGTTCAAGCTTATCAATGGCTGTCCGTATACTTGGATTTTGCACCCAATTTCCTGTCGTCAATAGCACCTTGTTTCCGTCCACCACCGCTGGTTTATAGTCAAACTCGTTGACAATAACCCGCAAAAGCGGCCCTAGTTGAATGCCTTGCAGTTTCAAGCACTCCTCGATGATTACCTGGGTCCAATTGATGCTAAGTATCACCACCGGAGTGTTGGTGAGTCTACAATGGTGCAAGAATTCGACAACCCCGGGCCGAAGCCGGACTTTTGCGGCCTGCTGAGCGAAATCGTCTCTTGTCAAGTCTTTAAAGAGTTCCAACCGAGTGATCTCGTTGATCGACGCCATTTCGACCTCGGCCATCCCTCTTTGGAACTTGACTTCCTTTTCTAGTGTGTCTCGTTCACCATAATCTTGGCTGAATTGGTCATTATACCGGGAATATGCATCCATATATATGCTGGAAAAATGGGAGAATGGCGGCTCAAACCCTGGTTTTCCTCGATAAGCAGCATCAGCAACATATTGAATGGTATCGGTGACGGTAATGGTCTCATCCCAGTCCGAAATCACGAGTTTTGGTCGGAATGTCATGCTAAAACGACGCCTAAAAACGGCTCCGGCACAATGAGAGATACTTACCAGTTTCACCGTGTTTCTATGCCTAAAAAGAAAGCCCTGGACTCTGTTTTTCGTGGCCCTTGCCTTCAAGATCAAGGTTTTTCGGTTTATTTTCACGGCTTTAACCTCGACTAAACCGCTCGTATCAAATCCTAGCAGGCTCAAATCAAACAGCAGCTCCTCTCGTACCTGTCGCTAAGTTTCAGCCTGAGCGAATCGATTCACAGCTGGTAGCTACTAGACTAAAGATACCAAAATGGCATCTTGATATTAGGTCACGTGACAATAGACTATACCTATAAGTCACGTGATATACACTATCCTTGGATACTACATCTGGGACACGATACCCGTATTTGATCGTGTGGGAACAGTTATGGAGAGCTGTCTACTATCTTCTTCGATCAGTATCATCCCATAACGTCCAAAAGTCTGCAAACGGCAGGTGGAGTGAGTCACGTGACACGGTCTATATCCCCATCCTGGCCACAGCAACTATCCTCTTAACCATGTCGAATCCTCAATTTGGAGAGTTAGGCAAGATCCTCTCCGACAAGCTCGGAAACAATCCCAGTCCCCAAGATATTCAAGACTCTATTAAGCACGGGTATGCCAAACTCGAGACTGCTTCAGGAAAGGACAAGGAAGAATTGGAAAAAGGCTTAGGTAAGCTTGAATCTTATGGCAAACTTGAAGGCAAAAACAACCAGGTCGAGCTGCTAGGCAAGTTGGAAACCAACAAGAAGGCCCAATAGGTCACATTGACCAGTTTTGGGTAGTATTTAGTGCTGTTTTTACGACACAAATCTGACACGTTTGTGACAAGTTTGCGACATGTTTAGCATCACCATGTAGACCACCACCACAACCGAGAAAGCAAGCACCTAGAACCGGTATTACAAGATTCAAGACCCGGTCGTATGGAAGCATCATCCTGGTTCGTTTTTACCTCGAGGGCCGTTCTCTATGTCCTCTTTCTTGGTGAGTTTGTGTGGATTGTAGTGCTTTGGAACTTTAAAGAATTTCAAGTTTTTGGCATGTGCAAAAATTATAGCTTCTGCAGCAACTCCAACCTCGTCCAGAATCGCCCCACATTCAAACATCCTACAAGGCATGACACTTCCTTTGCCAGGTAATCTTCACAGGCACGAGATCACGTGACATTTCCCAGAACGGCAGTCGTCCCCATGAACCCACCAACCCAGGGTCCAGCTATATCTACAGCAGAACCAGCCAGGAACCATTACTCGCCTACGTAACGATCTCCTGCCAAGTTCAACATGTCCGAAAAACCCGACCAATCGTCCGAAGCCCCTCTGCTTGAGGAACAGCAAAGCTTAATGACCCTCGCCCGTCAGATCCTCAATCCCGATGGCAAAGACCCCAGAATTGACCAATACATCACCAGCACTTTCAGCTATATCTCTGGTGCCCTCTATAAGATGGCCACCGCCACCGATAGGGACGCCGTAGCCAAAGAAATTGCTGAAGACTTGAATCAAAAGTTCGAAAACTGGGTGGCTGAAAGAGAAAAAAACCAGTCCCAACAAGGGAGTAACAACGAAACCAATTCGGCCAAACCAACCGATGATGGTGCCAAAATCGAGCCAGTAGATTAGTTCCTATCGGCTCCCGGAACCTACGGGCCCTTTCCAAGGTGCCGTCTGGTGCACGACTGCCTCGATCCCGCTGATAAGCTGCTATTGTCATCCATTATCTTCGCTATCTTCGCTATCTCCACTATCTCCACTATCTATGGGGATTGTTCCGCACTGGTGTGATTGGCCATCAATGGCAAGGCCCAAGGCAGAGAGAGGCTTGTTTCCACACTATTTCCCCAGTATATAGCACATTTAGTACACGGCGGGGGCCTGCGCCGGTCTCCATCCCGACCACTGCCATTGTAGCCGTTGTAGATCGCCCGTGGCTCGGCGCTAAAAATCAGGGTCCTCCCCTCGCCCTTATCAACATCGCCTATGGCATCGTTGCCTAAAGTGTTGCAATTGCACGGTTCCCTCCAGCCGCAATGGCACCCTGGTCGCCCTGTGGATGTGGCTTCATCCCCTATATAGAGACACCAGTCGCCGCCTCCCTTCTCTTCCCTCTGTAACATCATGAGACTTGGATCTGTACTTACAGTATGGGTGGCTGCAATCACCACCGCAATCTGTTCCCAACACCAGCAAGTGTTGTTCTCTGACTTCTTTGGCCATGACCAGGTTGAAAACAACGGTTCTGCCGACTTCAATGGCCTTCAAGACTTCACCATCGGCCGGTTCTCGCTCCTTAGCCTCCACAAGCAGTTGGTCGATGTTGAATCCACCACCTTCTATGAAAACTCAGGGTCCCAGTTCCTCAAGCAATACCTCGAGTCCTTCGGATTGACGGTGGAGCTCCAGAAGATCGACGACGAGTACGAGGAAAGATACAATGTCTACGCTTATTTGGGCAAAACCAGGAACACCAAGGTGGTTGTCACCTCTCACTTCGATACGGTGCCTCCCTACATCCCCTATCGGATCGAGGGCTCCAAGATCTATGGAAGAGGTTCTTCTGATGCAAAGGGTTCTGTGGCCACTCAGATTGCTGCCTTCTTGTCCTTGGTACACCTGGGCCAAGTCCAGGAAGGTGACGTCTCGTTGTTGTACGTTGTTGGTGAAGAGGTTGGGGGCATAGGAATCTCCATATTCGATCAAATGGATGTCCATTGGGACGTCGGAATCTTTGGCGAACCCACCGAGTTGAAGCTCGGTGTGGGCCACAAGGGTTACTTTTTGTTTGATCTTATTGCTGAAGGTAAGGCTGCTCATAGTGGGTACCCCCATTTGGGGATTTCGGCCACCGAAGTCTTGATCTCAGCCATCACCAAGTTGTTACTGGTCGAATGGCCCGTGTCCGAATTGTTGGGCCCTTCTACCTTGAATGTGGGTACCATTAAAGGCGGTGTAGCCCTCAATGTGATTCCAGCCTATGCCGAGGCCAATTGCATGATTAGAGTAGCTGCCAACGTCGAAGAAATTGAAAGATTACTTGTGGAGACCGTCAAGGATATTGACCATTTAAAATATACTGTTCGCCATAAGGGAGACGAGGTCCATCTTGACTACGATGTGCCTGGGTTTGAGCTGATTATCTTGGCTTACGGAACCGATGTTCCCAATCTAAAGGTGCCTCTAAAAAAGAGATACTTGTATGGACCGGGGACTATTCAAGTGGCCCATTCTGATCACGAACACGTAGAGAATTCAGACTTGATTGAATCGGTCGAGGGCTACAAAAAGTTGATTATTCATGCCTTGAACGAGCTGTAAAGCACCCATCCATGGTGTGGTTCACAAAAATGGTCTAGTTACCAATATCAAAAGATTCAAAACACCCAAAAGACCCAATAGACGCAAAATACCCGAAAAGGTCCAAAAGATCTAGCACTTGTAATGAGGTTTAGTGCAATAGTCAATTTGGGTATGACCCGGAAAATGAGCCATATTTCATCCACTCATACCTTGCTAACTAGGACATCTGAAAAGAGACCAGAATCAGAACCTTTTTCTAGAAAAGATGCTGTTGTTCCATCAAGTTTCCTTTTTTTTTCACTCTTCTAATATAAGTAAAATTAAAAAAGTTGGTGGACCATAGAAAAGACACCACATCTAGGTCCATGGATCCTTACTCCACTGGCCATATCTGGATCGCTACTTTCAGTAGCCTAATGTATACAATCTCTATATCCATTACACGTAAACAGGTATAACGGACTCAAACCATGTATGTTTATATAGCTAGGTGTCAATGCAGCTGGTCATGGAAAGGCCAGCCGACTAGAGTGGCCCCGAAGAGCCGCTCCACACCCGCAAGTTCCTACACTAATTCCTAGAAAGGTCGTTTATTGGTACTATTGGAGTTGTGGAAAATCTAGCGGCCACCGTCTCCTTATATAGCGAACGATTTCCTGCATATAATCCCGATGAGATGGGGCTGATTTAGGGCACCAGTATTTGGCAAACGACACAGTTACCAAGTATATAGGCCCGTATCTATTGATTATGAGTGTGCATGTGCCAGCGTGGAAGCGTATTGGGTTGAAAGTAAAGGAGGAGTTGGAAACCGACCCTCTTGTGGTCGGAACCCACCTTTCCAATGCCAATGTCACTAATAAAGAGCTTAAAAAGATCAATAAGCAAAAGAGAAAGCTTGAGGAAAACAGCAAAGTGAAGAAAGAACCCAAGAGAATCAAGGTGCCCAAAAGTGAGAGGGGACCTCCTCCTGAGAAGGACCAATTAGCTTACTTGAAGCAGTACCACCAAGATCGTGACAATTGGAAATTCAGTAAACAGAAACAAAATTGGATATTGAAAAATATCCGAGAAATTCCTCATCAGTACGAAACTGCATTGCAAGCATATTTGGAAGGATTGCAAGGTGGATCGCGGACCAGGGTGGTGGAAGACCTTCAGCAAGTGATTGAAAAGTGGAATTTAATGGCCAAGGCTATAGAGGAAAAGATTGAAAGGGAAATGAATGGTGAGAAGGTAGAGCATGTATCTGAAGAGCCAAAAGAAGACCAGAGCAAGGGCAAGAAAAGCGACAAACCCAAGAAGTCCGACCATAAGGACGAAGAGCCTGATATCGACTATGCTTTGAGGTGCAAAAAGTTGATTGAGGTGTTGACTGGGGATATAGTGACCATTTCTGGATATGAAGAAGAAAAAGAGAATGAAGAGGAACAAGAAGAAAAGAATGAACAGAAAGAAATAGATGGAAAAAATGGAAATGATGATGAAGATGGCGAAAAAGAAGAAGAACAAGAACAAAAACAAGAGGTAGCAACACAGAAAAAGGCGAAGTCAGATAATCTCATTATTGACGAAGTCGAGGTAAGCCAGTTCGAGGCACCAGGAGCACAGGAAGTCAACCAGAAGGCCCATTGGAAGCACAATAAGAGCAAGAGCAAAAAGAGCAAGAGCAAAAAGAACAAGTCGTGATGGTGGGCTTGTTGTTGCATTTTCTTGTTGATGGTTCTGTTGATAATTGCATTTCTATTCGCTTGTCATAGATGTTGCCTTGGTGAATGCATTTGTATCCTTTGCCATTGTTGTTGACCATCGTTGGTGATGATTGAATTTGCTAGTCCTTACGACTGTTGCCTTGGTAGGTAGTGAATCCAATGCTGACCTCTTGTATACATACATAGACACTTAATGAATGATCCGTATTATGTGGTTCACCATAGTCGATGGGTCTCTGGCAAGTAGATACCTAATGATCAACCGTGGCACCATCATAGGTGCCATTGGTTCTTTCTATTGGTCGGTTTTTCCATTTCTCTAGTAATCTGATAGTTAATGATCATGAAGTTGATCGATACGGTTTACCATCACCTTTGGTCTTCTGGTAAACATCATACTTGTTGATCGATGCCCCTAGTGACCAAATATCCATTCGTCTAGTCGGGAGGCAAACAGAACTAGTTGTGATGCTTTAGCAACTGGATTAGCTAATGGTGTTGCTGATTGATTCCTAACATTGGTTCGCAAACTCCATTGATCTTCTGGTCCTTAGATAAACGTCGTTATCAAATAAATGTACTTTAACTTGGTTACCATGGTCCATCAGTATATGGTGTGGCTGCAAAATGGTTCTGGAACCCGTAATTCTGGTAATCACTTGATGACAATGATCTAATTCTTACGTGTGGTTGACATTGGCTCGCAATAGTTCACTTGAGCTACCTCGTATATAGGTCATTGGCCATTGGTCTATAGGTCATGAGTCTATTGGTCTATTGGATACTGGTCATTGTCAATTTGTCAGATGGTTGCAAACACCAGTTTGTTTCGCAGTTCTTTAGTTTCCTCGCAGTCCCCCGAATTCGCACCACAATACACCACTTTCTTTATCCCTTTTCTTATCTAAACAGCGCTGGTCCCTCTAGATAGACCTTCGCAATGTGTTGATACTTTGCCGCCACCACCACCACCGTTGGTCTTGACTATGGTGCCATCGAGATGGTCCGGCGTCTAATCATCACCAGACTTGATTTGCCACCCCCCCAATCACCCCCAATTTCCCCTGGATACCCCCCTGGTGCCCCTCGTCGTCGTGTGGTTCCCTTTTGTCTCTGTGTCGGTTGAGTCCTGGCGCTTTTGCAACTTCTTGCTACTGTGTGGGTGGTGAGCCCGTCGCACATCACCAGTTGCCCCTACACGCCCATTACATAATATAGCCTTCCTTTTATCTAACCCATTACAACCCCAGCATCGGCCCCATCCAATGCCAGATATCAACCTCAAATCGCTCATTGACAAGGCCATGGACGTGGACCCTGACCTCCGGTTCATGGCCTTGGAAGATTACCGCCAGTTTCTCCAGTCGTCGCCCCCAACCTCTGGCTATAACTCGGTGGAAACATTCATCCCCACGCTTTTCCGGCTCTTGGATGACCACAATTCCGATGTCCAGAGCCAGGCCATCAAGTCGTTCGAGCCGGCTGTTCGATTTCTTTCCAATGAAGCCGTGTTGAATATCATTGCCAAGTTATACCACATGGTGTTGAACGAAAACGAACGTACCAAACACAATGGCCAATACAAGACCTTCACCACCTCAATTCCCAACATGGCCCTCAGATCTATCTTCGATACCAGCACAACCGACGAAAACTCAAGGAAATTTGACTCCAGGCTCAGCAGGTCAATCATAGATACTTTGTTGCCCCAATTGATCAAGAATGATATCTCGTATGATTCCATCGAAATCCTTATTGATTTAATCAAAACCTTGGGCCTGTATCTTTCCCTGGACGAATTATATAACTTATCGCTCTTTCTAATCGAGATCTCCTTCAAGGAAGCCGGCATCATCAGCAAGAGATCTATCCATGGGTTCTCTCTTTTGTTTCAATTCGTGAAATCAGAACATGACTTGAACAATTCGATCCGCTCCATCCAGAACCATGACCTCAAACAGGGCAGCCGTGATACTATCATAATCAAATCCCAGTTATACTCCGTACTTATGTCTAGCCCCCTTTTGATTCAACCTGATCTCTTACAAGAAATCTTTTTGGAAATTGGTTCCAATTTGAAAATGTCCCAAAAGGTCAATCCCGATGAAGACCTTGATTATGATAAGCTTTTGGAAGATAATTTGATCCGCGAAGACTCCTTGTCGGTGTTGAACAGCTTGGTCAAGTCTAAAAACCAGATTGATCTGTTCGAAACTGACATCTTCAATATCATCCAGTTTTTTATAACTTACAATCCATTGAAAGAAGAAGACGAAGAAATGGCGGAAGAAGACGACGATGATGAAATCGAATTTAGTGATGAAGAAAATGAAGCCGACGACGACGAAGATGATGATGGCTCATGGAAATTAAGATTAAAAGCTTCCATATTAGTAAGGTCTTATTTGAGCAAATTTCCCCTGCTGATTGATATCATTTACCAGGATATTTTTGATCAAATTCCCATCGATGATAAAAATGAGTTGGTATCTAATGAAGCTATCAAATCAGCCATTCATATCATAGACGCAACTGACACCAGACGTGATATATTCTCCAAAATCGAAAAGAAAATTATCGACAAACTTTTGGTCGAGCCTCAACAGAGCCAATTTCCTAGAGTGTTGAAATTGATTGAAGCTCTTAATAAATTTAATGAACAAAATTTGATAGAAGCCACTTTTAAACGCTTCAAAGAACTACATTTGACAACCGATGGAACTCTCCACTATTTGAACTTTTATCGGTCGGTGTTAGAAGTATCCGATGGCTTAAGTGCCCTGATCATCGATTATATTGCCAATGATTTGATCAAATCCCTCGAAAATAAATCGTTCAATGTCATCATTGAAGGAATCAAGATTTGCACAGCTTTATTTAAGAACCAGTATCAATTGAAACTGGATCAGATCAATAGTATCGTTGCTTCGTTGACTGCAAAAGTGGAAAATAGCAAATTCTATTCTAGTGATTTGGTCCAATTGGCCATCCAATGCTTAGGAGAAGTCATTCGTTTCAACCTATACGATAACCAGAAGCTTGTAGAGACCTTTAAACGCGGTTTTATCAACGAAAACTCTGTGAGAGTTACTCTTGAAATGCTCATTCAACTCAAGTTGCAAGGAAATGATATTTTTGAAGTAACTGATTTTCAGTCATTCCTTTTGTCTGAATTAAGTCAACTTATCTTATCAAGAGATGAAACCATGCATAATTTAGCATTAACTTTATTGGCATTGTTAATAAAGGAAGTCAACTTAAACAATACACTCCATGCTTCTTTGCTCGAGAATTTGCAGAAATTATTGGTGTATCCAGACTCGGCTTCTCTCAATGATACTTATAATATTTTTGAGATTTTGGCTGTAATCTGGGGGAAAGAGCCCATATCTTCGGAAGAAGCAGTTGCGTTGATACCATCGATCGTCTCCCTTGTCAATGAAGATAAAATTGATGAAAATAACCAATCTTTCTATCTGTTGGTATCTTTGTTAGCACAAAATAATCCAGGTATTTTCCAACGTCTCAAGTCTGAATTGGACTTGTCCAAACAAGTTAGCTCCAAAATTTTGGCCATTGTTTCTATCCAAAATGATTTGAAGGGTGAAATCGGTGCTTACGAAACCCAATTGGTTGAAATCGTCAAGACTAAAACCGTAAAGTCTTTTGAAAACTCGCAATTGCTATTCATTATCCAATTCTTGGGTAACGTAGGTGAATCATACCCGATGACACAGATTATTCCAACTTTGATGGAATTACTTAACGAACCTGATGAAGATTTCCAGCCTCTTGAAGATAACAAGTCCAACAACGAAGATTTGATCAAAAAGACTGCCGCACTTTCCATAGGAAGAATCGTAAAATATGATGTGCATAATCAGTTCGAAAAGTTGTTAGATTACTACCAAGAAGAATCTTTTGATAAATCAAGAAGTTATTTGGTTCTGTCGTTCATTGTGTTTTTGGATGTCCTTGATAATAGTCGTTTGCATCTCTTGTGGAATCAAATTTGGCAAGCGGTGAAAACGATAAATTTTGAAACCCTGTTAAGAGAACTTCGTAACTCCGGAGATCTTCTTAGTGAAATTCTGTTAATAAACCCAGAGTATATTGAGCAGATCATCACTAATTCGGACGAATTAACCGATCTTTCCCAAGTCTATACCACAATTGTGATATCCAAAAAACTTTTGAACAAGCTTGACAACACTGGTCAATTGGATTCGCTCCTCAAATTCTCCATTGACTGGTTATCCATTCTTAATATTGATATTAAGCAATTAATCATTGGAAATTTGCTCACTGCACTTCATCACCAACCCAATCTAATTCTTCACAACCTCAAATCATTGGTTTTGCCAAGTGTATTTGATCAATTAAAAGCATTGCCTGA
Organism: Suhomyces bribrorum; assembly: GCA_030561385.1. Taxonomy (NCBI): domain Eukaryota; kingdom Fungi; phylum Ascomycota; class Pichiomycetes; order Serinales; family Debaryomycetaceae; genus Suhomyces; species Suhomyces bribrorum. The sequence continues at coordinate 32,907 of JAKTXG010000103.1, read as the reverse complement.
ATTTAAAAAGGTGATTCCTATGGGACCATATAAATTTGTCATTGATCAAGGCTTAGAAATAAGAAAATTATGCTATGAGTTTTTGTACACATTGATATCATCAGACTTGGATGATGGGGCATTGGGGGACATTTTGGCCAACATAATCAACCAGGGTTTTGTGGATGAGCAAAACGATATCATTGTCTTAGCGTGCTTGAATTTGATGAACTTTGTCACGAACCACAAGGTCAAATTCGAACAAGTGATTGGTGCAAACAATGGTGAGTTGTCCGAGTTTCTTCTCACACAAATAAGAACTCAGCTCAACAAGAAATTGTCTGCTAAAGCATCTAGTCAAGAAGTGGAAAGCTATGAAGAAAAGATGAATTCGGTTGTGAAATTGAGTAAACAAGTGTACCAGAGCCTTGGCAGCGAAGATGAAGAATTGGGACTTGCTAAAGCGTGGGGAGATTTAGTCTTGGAAATAAAGGCAAAGTTTCCTACCTTCTACAAAGAATCGGCTTGATCATTTTTAGCGAACAAGCAGTATTTATCAATTAATAAAGTATTAGCTAGTCTATAACTGTAATGGCTCGTACACCACCCAAGCAGATACCGGGCAACTACAAAATTACCAATGTAGGATTGTGAAGATTTGCACCCATTGTCAAATCACGTGCTGTATCACGTGACATGCCATATGCTCCCTACTTTATAACCAACCCTCCTGTTGTACCTACTACTCGGCCCCCTAACGAACTCAGAGTCTGTTGCGGTGATGCAAATAGTTCAAACTCTTAATGCTTTTCTTGCCTTCAATTTCCAATGGCAAAGTCTTCCTCCACAGACTATAAAGCACACACTGGAGGCGAGTTTGGACCCCATTGGAACCATTCGCGACCGTCCTTTCCGGCCCGTGGTTCTATGGCATGGACTTGGAGACCAGTACAACTCTTCCGGTCTTCGTCATACTGCGGAACTCTTCGAGCAACTTTACCCAAACATATTTGTGCACTCAGTGTATCTTGACGAGGATCCATCGGTGGACCAACGTAGATCGATTTTTGGAGAGGCCAACTCCGAATTGAAACTGGTATGTGACCAGTTGAAGGGCATTTCTCAATTGGAAGAAGGGTTTGATTTAATTGGGTTCTCTCAAGGTGGGCTTTTTCTGAGAGCATTGGTCCAGAGCTGTCCTGAATTAAAATTCAATAATCTTATTACTTTTGGGTCGCCTCATTTGGGAGTTCTGGAGCTTCCTGCTTGTGAAAAGCCGGATGACTGGATATGTCGTAGAAAAAATCAACTTTTAAAGAAACAGGTGTGGAATGATGGTATTCAAAAGAGCGTGATTCCAGCACAGTATTTCCGGGACCCGGCCCAGTATGACCAGTATATTACCCATTCCAATTTTTTGGCATACATCAATAACGAAAAGGTGTCAAACTTTGATGGCAAGTACAAAGAGCAGATCATCAAGCTCAACAAGCTTGTATTGGTGCAATTTGAAAAAGATACCACCTTGATACCCAAAGAATCCGCTTGGTTTGTAGATTTTGATGCCAACGGCAGGGAGATTCCATTCGAGTCAACAAAATTGTATGTTGATGACCTTATTGGGTTGAAAGAATTGAATCAACAAGGGAAAATCGAGTTTTTATCGCTAGATACTGAACATATGGAAATATCACTGGAAATATTGATCGAGATTGCCTCGAAATATATTGGAGTGTAACATTAACTAATGGTGGGTCTTATAGTTGGGGTATTTTTTTTTTCAAATCAATAGATTGTTAATTTTCTATCTGTCTGTTACTTATTTTTTCCACATTACTTATTACTAGGATATGCAGATGATGGGCTGCACTGGTGCGGTTGTATCCTCCTGTTTTCATTTGAAGAGGTTTCAATATATGCTATATTATATCATATGATCACTGATGTATTTTTCGCAGCCAAATTAATGGGCTAGATTGATAGCTGCAATTGCGTTATATACTATTATATTTGAATCTACTGTAGGGTTGAAAATAAAGCCTACTTCAACCAAATTGAATTTAAAAAGTATATAATTCAGTTCTCTTTATTTTCCAAGAATTGTAAAAAATTCTATAAAATTGCAAATTAATCAAAAAAAAAAACAAAAAACATTATCCAATTAAATCACAAATAACAAGCCAACCTAATACAAAGGAGTAGATAAATAAATTATTGGGGACATTCTAATATATGCATTTACCGTTGCTATGAAGTAATTTGAACCATACCAGAGATCAAGGTGAATTATTTCTACTCTCAGTACTAGAAGGTAGAATTTGCAACTGTAGTGAAAATCACAATCTGAACTTCGGTAAAAAAAAAAAAAGGAGCAAATATTTGATCACTAAGAGAGCTGAGAGGATCCTGAAAGTAAGCTGTTACTTGTCAAATCGTGGGTGGCACGGCTATAGCGTATAGGAACTGGGGCCAGATGCCTGCACATAAGCACATTTAAACTCATCATCTCTAACCCCAACAGAAACCAATGGAGACACTGGAAGCAAGAAGGGCCCGGTTGGCGGCGTTAAGAAAGAACAGGCTCAACAATGATGCTACAGGTGCCGGCCAAAAGGAACAAACTCCCCCGAATTCTGTGGAGGAGCCGCAAATAAGTCTGGAGGTAGAACCACAGTTGACAGAGGCTCCAAGTATAGAATTGGACGGAGAAACAGTAGAGGCCCTATCGGCAAAAGTACTGCAACAGATCTTTGACCGGGCCAGAGAGCAGGCCAATGATATCGGGTTTGAGGGGCCACAGCACAAGCACAAAGTGTCGTACACCCGAGATTTGGAGTCGGATATCCTAGACCTCAGTACCAAAGCCAGTAGAAGAACGGACACTGCCATCTACAATGTGATCAAAGAAAGGTACCAACAGTATAACCAGAGCGAACAGTAAATGAAGCCGGTTTGTAATTATAAAGTTATAATGATATGTATGAAAGACAAGAGACAAGATTCTTCAGAGTTTACTAATAAATCAAGACCTTATGGTGCAATGATATTGGATCAGCGTGGTTGGGGATGAAGAACTAGATAAGAGTACAAGGTTGACTGATTAAATCCGAAAATAAAGTATAGTAATCATAGTCTAGATTGCCATACAACAGTATTAAGAGCAAGTCACATGAATTAAATGGTATTTAGTCAGGAATAACGCATTATGGGTGTTTAGATACAAGTGTAATTAATATTAGAGCATTCAGTAATAATTGCTGAAGTAGTACAATGCGATAAAGATATAGGAATATAGTATGAGAGTTGAGAATATTCACTAAATTGATGAGGTTATCGTCTACACAGTTCAGATTTAGTAATTTTAGTAGTATTAACCAGGCCCACTTGTGAAATTACAGGATAAATAGAGCATGATTTGAAGGGTTAATGGTAAAATAAATTATACAAGATTTTCTGAAATGTTTCAATTCCAAGTGATGATAACAGGGCACATGGAAATATGATTACAGTATTTACTGGTACGACCAAGACTTATAAACCCGATTTTGGAGAGAGAGGCAGCCGTGATTTGCTATGGTATATTACTATTTATCAGACTACTGACGCTGTGTGAAATAATGTTGATCTGACAAGAATTGAAGACAGTATGATAAATAAGATTAAGTAAGCTGGCAGTGTGTACTAAAACTATAGATATAAGTTATAATGGTTGTACCAATATTTTGAGAAGTGATTCAGACAAGTTGAGGAGGGTACTAGGTTAAAAATCAGGTATTTCACTAATAAGTGATATAAGAAAATTTTGCTTGATCCAGGTGGTTTTTCCAGAGAAACAAGTCAATACTGTACTCACCGACGAAAACACACATACATACACAGAGTTTATAGCCCAAATATGTTCAATGTAATTTCACTAGTAAGGTAATCAAGTAACTATAAAAGCCAAGGGTCCACTCAGTTATGGAAGAAAAATAACCCATACTGCAATTTTATTTGTGATGGCCCATAAATCCAAAACTCACCAAACTCACCAAACCCACCAAACCCATCAAACCCACCAAAAAGCTTGCTGATATCCAGTATCCTCCTACCTTGTCCTATTCCCCTTTCTTGTTAGTCCTCGCCTACCTTGATCTCGCGCTCTTGCACACACACTTCCCAAATAGGCAGTCATTTCTGGGCCAATCATATCTCAGGATTCGGTCCGGCCCTCGCTCACTAACAAATTGAAAATTGACCGCAGATTTTGCTACCCTTCAACAATCAGGTTTCTAACATGTCCATGATTAACAGAATTACGTTCAGAGCAGTCCGCCCTGCCGTGGGAATGGCCATGCGTCCAGCTCCGTATGTATCAAAAAAGCCCCGCCAATTTTTCACCGTTTCTTCATCAACTTCACCAACATCACCAAGCATCGACAACCACACCACCACGATTCCACCAGTTTCAAAACACATTTGCGGGCGCGGGAACAGAGAAACGTCACCGCCAAACTGCCAAACCGCCAAACCGTAGAACCATTGGCTGGAAAGTAATGAAGATAGCAGTGGACCCAGTCAAAAAAAAGTATAGTGATAGCCGCCAGGTGGTAGACGTCCAGTGGCATCACTAAAAAGGAAACTCGGTGGGTTTTTTACAAGCAATTGGTGCGGAGGAAGGTGCCCCTGAAACTTACTAACGTCTAGAATTGGTGTTCGTTACCTTTCCACTCCTGTTGAACCAAAGGAAAAGGCCAACTCCATCATTGAAGCCTTGCCAGGTAACAGTTTGATCTCCAAGACCGGTATCTTGGCCACCAGTGCAGCTGCCGCCATTTACGGGATCTCCAACGAATTGCTCATCATCCACGATGAAACCATTTTGGTGGTTACTTTTGCTTCTTTTGCTGCTTTGGTGGCCAAGTTTGTGGCTCCTTTATATACCGAATGGGCCGATGGTGAAATCAAAAAGGTCAACGACTTATTGAACGAATCCAGAACCAAGCACGTCACCGCCGTCAAGGACAGAATCGCCTCTGTTTCCCAATTGAAGGACGTTGTTTCCACCACCAAGCAATTGTTTGCTATTTCCAAGGAAACCGCCCAATTGGAAGCCGAATCCTTTGAATTGAAGCAAAAGATCGCCGTTGCCAACGAAGCCAAGGCCACCTTGGACTCCTGGGTCAGATTCGAACAAGCCCAAAGACAATTGGAACAAGAACAATTGGTCAAGTCCGTGTTGGATAAGGTCAACAAGGAAATTGAATCTCCAAAGTTCCAAGAAAGAGTTTTGGCTGAATCCGTGGCTGAAATCGAAAAGTTGTTTGCCAAAAACTGATTTCCCCGATATAGTCAATCATCTAGAATAAACAGAAACATATTGATCCGTAGAAAACAGTAAAAAAAATCAAAAAAAGAGGGAACATAAATATAACCTTTATTTAAAGAACGTTTAACAGTTTTGGGAAAAGGCCATCACAACTGATGATGAATAATTATCTACTGGTTACCAATCTAATTAATCGTTTTGTTACAGGTAATCTATAGACTACTAAGCTATTGTAATTGAAAAAAAAAAACTACTGTAATAAAACTACTGTAATTTATATCTAACAATTATTAGCAGTAGCTTTGTGAGTTCTGTGACTCATGATGGGTGTTTGACGACTTAACCAGCGTCCTGTCTTTTTTCAAGGCCAATTGGATTATTCCAGGTGGTCTGCAAATACTAAATATTGCCATACCAGCCACAGTCAATGGTACCTTGATAGTTTGAATTTTACATTGGTTGAATCATAGACTCAAGCATCTTGAAAATTAACCAGTTTTGCCTAGTTTTAACTAGTTTTACCTATTTTTAACCAGTTTTAACCAGTTTCAACCAGTTTTGCCTAGTTTCAACCATTTTTACCTATTTTCAACCAGTTTCAACCAGTTTCAACCAGTTTTTCTAGTAGAAATTGCCAATTCACTGGCCTTAATCATTAACCAATTTTAACCATTTTTAACCATTTTGAACCACTATCACCCAACTTTGATGTTCTCTTGTAGAAATTACTAATTCACTAGCGAGAGAACCACAGAAAAAGGTCCAAAGCTTCATTAACTTATCACTGGCTTCCACAAATGCAAAGAATTATCATCAGCAACACTAGCCACCATCCAGTCATCATGGTACGACCAGTCAAAGTCGTTCACTCCCAACATATGTCCAGCATGTACAAAGAGAGGTTTATCGATGCTATTGACATCGAATATCTGTACTGTGGAATCGCTGGAGCTGGACCCTATAATATTGGATAACCGAGGGTGCCATTTGACCTGGGTAATGGAATCGGAATGCGATTTGATTTTGGAATATGGTTCTTGCTTGTATCGTATGTCCCACACAGCCATTTCTCCGTTACTATCTCCTGTCACAAAATTGGTGGGGTTCTGGGGACTTACAGAGATCCCGTTGACCCCCAGGGCCGAAACCTCGTACTGAGCCACCACCTCCTGGTGCCTGGTGTCATGAATTTTGGCTTTTCCAGCTTCATCCACCGCCACAAACACCGAATCGTGGTTGGGAAACCATTGGATATCGTTGATTCCCGTGCCATTAGCATAATGGTGATGATTTTCTAGCGTTTCTGATGACAGAGAATAATTTTTCATGTCGAAAACATTGATATCCCCCGCCATATTGCCCGAAACCAACACTCCTTCGCGTTGGAGGTTCCATGCTAAGGCGAATATTTCACTTTGAGGCTGCTTGGTGGTGCCCTGAAGGGTTAATTGCACTTTATTCAGCGCCCCCACCGCCAATTCGTTCTTGAAATTCGAATGCTTTGTCCGCTCGTAGATCACCAAGTCTCCTTGGTTGTTGGCACTAGCCAATACATTGGGTTTTTGAGGCATGAATTTCACCAGATTCACATCGCCAACATGGCTGATCCGCTGAAGCACATTCAACTTGTTGATCGAAGGAACAGAGATCTCAAACTCTTCTTTGTCTTGGTTGTAGTCAAGGCGGTTAATTTGCAAGTTCCGGTTGAGGTCCTCGTAGTGGGACAATTGGACAATGGAAATACTGTCGATGGCCTGGCCCAAGGTGAAGGTTCCAAGCAAGAGCCGCTGCAGGAGCGTCTGTTGGTCGCCGGCGCCGGGGTTTCTTGTCAAATCGGGAAAGAATTGGACCGTTAACGATGGCCATAAAAGTGAATGGGTCGAAAGGTAGTTGTATAGAAAAGGGGCATTTTTCTTCCAAATCCGGTACTTTTTTTCGGTGTTTGAATCGATGGGGCTGTCGGGCGCTGGCGTCTCCACCACGCTTATGTCCATATCGTTGGGGCTAGCCATCCTGGGGTTGCAAGACGCGTCTGGTAGATGCAAATAGGTGAAGCTGTATTGAAGTCACGTTCTCAACCACGTGAACTGAAATATTGATCACGTGACCCATCACGTGAATCGACCCTCCATTTCCATCTCCACCGTGATTATGCCATCGCTAATGACGGAAGATATACGATTGAATGCGTCCAAGTTGGGGACCCAGGAGTAGTATGTATTTGTTGAGGAGTATCATTGGGATCACATGGGCGAAAAACCTGTGCAAAATGGCCTTCTGGGGCCACAGTTGGCTTCTATTAGTATGATAACTCATCTCTGGTTCTTTGATCAAATAGGGCCCATTTTTGGGAGATTATGGCTTAATATGAATTCCGAAAGACTGTTAGTTTATGAAAAGGGAAAAAAAACCGCAGTTTTCCTGACAAAAAACCCAATTTTTCACCCAGTAATGGTGATTTTCCAATAGTAAAACGACCAAGACCATTTATATCCCCAGACTAAGCAATGGGTCCATAGGATCACAGATCACATATCACAGTCTTCGAAGTTCATACTAACATTAGCTGGAACCAGTTCTACCGTAGAGAAATCAACAATTTCAACCAAAACGAAGATGATACTGGAGAGTGTTGGTTTGATGATTCTGACGCTGAAAACAAGATGATCCAGTTTCTCGTAGACAAGTTCAATGAACACGAGCTTGAATTTGACCACAAGGACATCAAATTGTTGGATTTGGGCACTGGAAATGGCCATTTGCTCTTCCAATTACATGAAGATTTACAAGAAGAATATGAGGGTGACAACGAGTTCAGGTTTACTGGAGTGGACTATTCGCCAGAATCGGTGCAATTTTCCAAAGACATTGCCTCCAAAAAGTACCCTGATGCTCAGTTTGCCTTTGAGCAGGTGGATTTGTTGGCCAAACTCAATAACCAATTTTTGGACAACCACAAACACCATTTTGACATCTTGCTCGACAAGGGAACGCTCGATGCCATAGCATTGAACCAAGATCCCATCGAGGAGCATGCTGGAAAAATCGGTATGGAGGTGTATGCCAACCAGGTGGCCCAATTGATGCACAAGAACTCGGTTTTATTGATTACTTCCTGTAATTTTACACAAGAAGAGTTGGTCAAGATCATCACCAGCAACCAGGACAATAACTTGAGTGTGTGGGACCAGATTGAGTATCCTAGCTTCCAATTTGGAGGGGTCAAGGGCTCCACCATTTGCAGCATAGCCTTTATTAAGAATTGATAGAGTAATAATTGAACAATTATACAATAGAACCGGTTCCAATATTAAATGGATTTCAGCTCAGACTGGGAATAGCATGTTTAGCATGTTTTGGGCTTTTCTTGAGCCAATTATGTCTGAAATCTTGCGCTATTTTTGCTCTACAACAATGTGTTTTATTGTCAGTATTGTTATTACTTGTGAAATCAAGAATAATCAACAGGATCCATTGAGTCAGAGGCTAAAAGCACGATGAATATAATTAAATCAAAAGACACTTAATGTTAATCAGTGTAGGATCGTTCAAAATAGACCAAAAAAGGGCTAGAAAAGGACCAGAATTGCACAAGAACTTCCTCTGAGTAGCCATAAATATATAGGTGTACTTTGATCAAATGCTATGTATAGTTTTATCAAATGAGAAAGGACTAGGTCGTCTTTCAAGACTGTTGGTAGCTGTCGTTTCGAATACATTACTAATATTACTGATTCTATACAGTAGAACACGGTAGTCTATGGCCTTCACCAAGGAATGGTAGTTTCTATAGCGTTGAAGGGATGGCCACATGGTGCCTCACAACCACTTGGCACCAGCTTTCACGTCTTGGGGAGGGTCGATGCCCGAGATACTTTGCTTTATTCCCTCCACAGCCTCGACAAAGGCATTTCTCACGGTTTCAGAGCCAAATTTGAGCAAGTACTGGATGGGGGTTCCTTCAGCACTGACAGAGTTCAACCGTACAAACTTTCCTGGGGTCAAGCTCGCTTCCATTCCCTTTAATAGAGTTATATCTGAAGAGATCTTATAGTTCAAAATGACTCGCAAGAGCCCATTGGATCTCATGACGATTCGCGAATCGTGCTTATTTTTGCTTGACTGGTTGACATGGACTGGCCCGAGGCCTCTTTCCTTCCAGCCTTCAGATATATTGGCCAAATCAAGCACAAATAACTTGGCGGTGGTGTTGAACTTCGACTCCTCGTCTTCTTCGCCGGTCTGGACATGGTCGATCTTCTCAAGCTCCACCTGTTTGAATTGCTGAGGAGTAGACTTTTCCTCAGGCTCTTTTTCGGGGCTTTTCTCATCAAGAAACGACTTTTTCTTGATCGATTCTTGAAATGCATTGCCAAACTTGGAGTTGGCCCCGAAAGAACTGGCGCTACTCACAAGACTGGGCTTGCTCTGCGATGGCAACGACTCAAACACGTTTTTGCGGCCCTTGATGGAGTCCAGTATGCTTGTTCCAAACGACGTGGTGGCCCCAAACACTGGTTTGGGCGAGCTGACCGCCGTGTTGGGGGCAGTGGGCGTCTCAGACCCCTTGGCCATGAATGACGACATGGGCGTGGCGCTGATGCCAAACAGGCTGGCGCCAAATGTGGCCTTGGGCTTGGTTTCTCCGGGTTCCTGTTTGGGGTCTTTGGTGTCTTTGGGTTCATTGGGGTCTTTGGAATCTTTGGAATCTTTGGAATCTTTGGAATCTTTCGATTCCTTGAGGTCTTTGGTGGCGTTTAATGGGGGATTGGTGATACTAGACAGCAGGGATGTTTCGGTGGTATCGGTGGGGGTGGCGACTACGGCGCTGGTCTGCTTCAACTGGAGTAATTCGTTCTCCAACTTGGCAATCCGGTCATCATAGAGGGCCCGGACCTCGGATATCACCCGCTGGTGCCACTGTTCCGGGTCAAACGACCCGTTTTCCGACCCCGCCTGCACACGTGGTCTCTTGGACTCTGCCAACTCGTCTTCCAGCTTTCTTTTGGCGTGTTGTTCCGTCATAATGTGGTGGTGATACTGGTGGTTGTGTTTTGCGTAGTATTGGGGCCCTGTGCCTGTGTGCAGGACGCTCGAACCCTCCCAATTTCCACCCTTCAACAGCTCCACCAAAAAAGGTCCTGATGGTTAACGGTTGGAGTTACTGCTAGCTACGGTTGGTGACAGCACGGGGGCTCGTTTTCACGACTGGTTTATCTGGAATTGGCCCGGTTAAAATGGGTGATGCAAGTGTCCTGCATACAAGCAGGCCTCCATGAGTGGGTTTATTCACTAGCCACTAGGTCTATGTTGGGGCTATTTTTGATATATACAAGGGTTGGGCAGGGTGCAGGGCATGAAGTGGGTCAAGGGATGGGTCGTGGGGGTTCGTTAGTGGCGAGTGGCGGTCTTGGTTGCCCAGAATTGGTGATTTTGATGGAAATATCCCCACAAATGCTAGAGGTGAAATTTGTAGATTTAGTAAATTCTGGCTTTTTCTCACATACTTATGTCGCATATATGTCTAGGGTGTGGACCAGTCGATTTTTTCGCCTAGGTAACCGTAAAATTTGCATCAATTGCCCTGATTTGTGGTATTTTTGCCTTTGGTTAGGCCTGATATTTGGCAATTTGCAATTTGCACTAGTTTTTCTGGTATTTTTCCATTTTTCCAATTTTCCCATTCTTCAATTTGATATTATGAATATGCTATTTTTTTTCAAGTGGCAAGTTTGGCCATTTGGTTCTGAAGTTTAGTGTTTTTTGCAATACCACCGTTGGTATTCTCTCCTCAGAATATCTAATTCGCACAATAAACCCTGCTTCTCATTTCAATTAACTGCCTCTGATATTTCGTATGGACCGGCCACCATCTACCCTAGAGCCACTATCAGTGCTGCCACTGGCGTACTTGGCGTACTTATCACGCAAAGACTTCTCTTCGGTGCCATACTGCACGGGATAGGCGATCTGGGGTTTGGTAGGCGCGGGTGGATACGAATGAGCAGGAAATGGATTATTCGCAATATGGATTCTTCTACCACTGGCAGCAGCAGATGCAGTGTTGGAACCCTTGGCATCAGGCTTGGTGTAGTGTCTGCCACCCAAGCCGCCGCCAAGACGACGAGGTTTCCAGGACCGAATGATTCTTCCTCTTTCTATATCGACCAAAATGGATCTGGTGGGTGTCTTGTTGGCCACGGGTAATTTCAAGCCGGTACGGGCCAATTCATGGACACAAGCGCTGGCATCTTGCTCTTTTTCATACACCACAAACGCATAGCCTCTGGATTTGCCGTGGCGGTCCCGTATCACGGTGACGGACTCGATGACTCCATATTTACTGAAATATTTGGATATTTCAAGCTCGCCCATCTGGTAATCGAGCCGCGAAAGAAACACCGTACGGTAGGGGTCTTTCATAAACTCCTTTTCGTTCTTTGCTAGGAGCTCGGGGTCGTTCCATTCTTGGACCTGCCTAGAAAACGACTGTTGAAGCAGCTTCTTGCGGAGTTTGCTGGCTTTCAAGTTGATTTGATGTTTGGAGGGGGCAATTGGCGACTCCAGCACCAGTAGCCGAGGCAAATCGTCGAGGTAAGCCTGGATATGGCTCTTGATACTTGCTATAGGGGAGATGGAGCTGGTTTTTCGGCCATTACTGGGGTAGTCGGTGGGCTCAACATACGGCAATGGTGGCTTGGGGGTAAAGAGTTTCTGGATATTGGGAGGATACTTTGTTTTGTCGGTCTAGAAAGTTAGTATAGGCGGCGGGCGAAAGGAGATTGGGCGGCATTGGCGGCTTGGGCCCAATGGTTACGTACCATGAAGTGGTGGTGGTGATGGTCTTGGCAGTGGAGTAGTAACTGGTGATGGGATGGTTTAGAGAAGGTGGATCATCGGTGGACGCACACCGCCAGGTAGTGGCAGAGACCAAGACAACGGTGACAGATACGCCTCAACTGGTAACAATAGTGGCGATTATCGGAGATATCGGCCGAGTGTGGATTCAAGGAGATCCACCCACCACATTTGGACTTGTCAGCAACTACTTTCCATTGAGTATCAACATGAGTATCAACATGAGTACCAGTGAGCAGACCGAGTTCGAAGTCCACAATAACACCGTAGATATCAACACCCTTCCCATATACACGCGGACACAGTTAGCAGAGTACGATGGGATTGCCAACACCAATATCTATGTTGCCATTCGAGGGTACATTTACGACGTGACCGAGAATGCCAAAAACTATGGGCCAGGTAAGGGGTATCATAAGTTGACGGGGAAGGACGTTTCGCGGTTGTTGGGGCTCAACCGGTTGAATTTGACGGAGCCAGGGGAGAATACGTGGAGCACTGAAGATTTTGACGACAAACAGAACCAGGCGGTGGATAATTGGGTGGGATTCTTTAGGAAGCGGTACCGGATAGTGGGTGTGGTGGTGGATCATGAGTGAGTCCACGGTAATAGTGGTGAGGGAGGGGCGAAGAAAGGGGTACCGGTTTTTGGCGCTACGGATTGTGGTATGGATTGTGGTATGGATTGTGGTGATATGGGTTCTGGCGCTAGAGTTTCTGGCGGCTGCCAATGATGTAAAAGCTGTCAATGACAGGAATGTCATGTCATGTCATGTCATTTCATGTCAAGACTGTGTCGTGTCTGTGTCATGAATATGTCAAGAATGTGGAAGGTTGAGAAAGAGTTAGAAGTTAGTCAAGTCACGAGTTGCAGTCAAGTCAAGGTTGAGGGTGAATTGCAGTCAAAGGCGTCGTGTCTGCGACCCGATTTTCAGGAATTAACAGTCACAAGTCACAAGTCGTTAAGTTAGCGTCGTTAAGTTAGCGTCACTACGTTAATGTCACTACGTTAATGTCACTATGTCAATGATTTAACCTCAATAAGCTAATGCCAATATTTAACCTCAATAAGTTAATTTCACTACGTTATTGTCACAGTATGTGTCATCACTATAACATGTCACAAATCTGGCATCTTCTATCTCCCTAGCCTTGCCAACGCCAGCATTCTACACCAGCATTCTACACCAGTCTCAGAACACAATTCACAATTCCACCAGACTGTGCCCACAAATTACCACCACCAACGCCACAGGCGCGGTGCAGCTACCACGAACCTTCGCTGCGTGTAATGACACATTTACACTACCCTTCGGTTGACATTGACGGTTACAACGACACCTACACCGCCGTTGACGGTTGCACGGTCACAGTTGTCTTCCGCCAGTCCCAGTCCCAGTCCCAGGCCCAGCGCCAGCGCCAGTCCCCTGGCTCATTGGCACCCTCTTTATATTCTATAGTCTTATTCTTCAAATAAAGTGTTTACTGATACTCATATTTTGGTGCTGGCGCATGGTGCGATTGTGATTGTTCCATCGATTTAGCACTACCAGCATCACCACCACACCAGTACTAGAACCTGCACCAGCACTGCCTCTAATACCAGCACTACTAGTACCACTACCACTGGCCCCACTGGCCCCACCGCCACCCTTGTGATGACCTATTGATCTGTAAATCTCTCCTGGTGCCTGAATTTCAATTACAATTGGCCCCTGAAACAGCCGAGGCGCAGCGGTATGTGCAGGAGGGGGAGACCTTCGCCCACGCCTCGCCGGAGTTGCCTAATCCCGTACCGAGAATACCGCCGAGGTCTCTGTCGCGGTGCCCGTGTAGTACTGTACCGTGTGGTGGCCCCGTGTGGGCCCGTTTGGCCCTCGTGTGGTGTTGGCTCAGTAACAGTGGAGAATGGCGGTGGAATGGCGACGACTCCGCCGCTTTTGTAGCTCGCTACGCTCGTTCTGCTCCTTTTGTAGCTCGCTACTCTCGTTCTGCTCCTTTTGTAGCTTTTGTAGCTCGCTACGCTCGTTCTCTTTTGCTTTTGTAGCTCGCTACGCTCGTTCTGCTTTTCTTGCTCGCTGCGCTCATCCTTTTCTTGCTCGCTGCGCTCGTTCTGTTCGTTTTCTCACTCGCTGCGCTCGTTCGTTTTCTCGCTATTTCTTCCCTACCTTTCTCACTAATCCTCACTAACCCTCACTAATCCTCACCACCACCGCACCTCATTTCTCACTTTTCATTCACGTCTACTTTTTCTAAATCAGTTGCTTACTCTTTATCATCATGGAAGCGGCCGCCATCGCCACCCAAAGGGGCAAACTTAGGCAACAGATCTTGAATGCCGAACAAGATATTGACGCCTTGAACCCAAAACCCGCTCATCCTCCCGCCCAAGCTCCCATCCCTCCCTTTAATCCTTATGGTGGAGCACCCCATGCCCATGGCTACCCTCAACAATACTCCAACCACGACATCATGACGCCGTTGCCCAACCCTGGCGGCGGCTCCAAGTCCATCTCGTCCCAGTCCAGCGGAATGAACCGGTTTTTTCGCCGTAACCGTGGCGCTGCTTTTGATGATGATACTGGCGCCGATATCATGGACATCTCCACGGGAAATATGTCCTTTGACGACATCACCCACATCAGAGAAAAAGGCCCCTACACTGGAAAGGCCTTGGACACCACCCCTATAATACCCACGTTGGGCGCCGGGCCTATTGGCGGGCCCAAGTCCAAAGTCAATAACATCGAGTATAGAAAACAAATGAACCACCAAAAGAAAATGGCCATGGCGTCTGGCGCAAGAGCCATGTCGCTAGCTACTGGCGGAAACCCCATGGCTGCCCTGCATGGCTCCTTTGCTGCCGCCGACCCCAGGGCCATGTCTCTCAGTGCATTTCCTCCCAACAACAATAGAGCCATGTCGCTTAACTCCAATCAGCCTGGCCCCAGAACCATGTCCTTGAATAACCGACCGGGCCCCGCCGGCAATATGCCCGTGCCCTTGGGCCTTGCGCCGGGCCAGGCTCCTCTGATGCCCCAGGGCACCAGAGCTGGCTCCCTAAGATCAAACCCTAGCTTCCAGGGCCTGTATCCTCCTCCTCCTCCACAGGGTTATCCCCAGGGCTACCCCCCACAACAGCCCTACCAACAGGGCTACCCTCCGCCTCCGCAAGGATATCCTCCTCAGGGCTATGCTCCTCAGGGCTACCCTACACAGGGCTATCCTCAACAGCCCTACCAGCAATATCCACAGCACTATGGGCCTCCGGGCGCAGCTTCTGCCGCCCCAAGAACACAGTCTTTAACCAACGGAGCACCCCAGAACGGTCAATTTAAGCCGCAACAGCCGGGACCAGGTCTTAAAGGTCCCCAAATACCTCCCGTCCAACAATTCCCCAACCAGCCACCACCACCACCACCATCATCCAACGGCTATAACGCCCCGCCCCAGACTTCCAATTTATACCAACAGCAAAACTCCAACGACTCCTTGATGAATGTAGAGGAGGAAGATGAAGAAGATAGCATCGTTGGATCCCCGAAATTGGACCCTAGGTTGCCCAGGCGTGTTCCTCCACCAGTATCACCATTGAAGGACAAAGATGCAAACCAATCCCAAAATCCCAGCCTGAGTGATTACGATGATGACGTTTCGCTTTCCCGCAAGTCCACCCTCAAAAAGAGCAATTCCGTCAGAGTACGCAAACTTAATTTATTTAATCCTGGTGCCAGCACCGAAACCTCAGATAAATCCAATTCCGACCAGTCCAATGAAGAAATCAACGTATCTCCTTCCTTCAACATTCGCCTGTCCAAGAATTACCGCGAGTCCATGATCCATGATGATGATGACGACGATCACAACGATCATTACACCGACAAGTTCAATTCCTTGGGAGCAACGGCAGACGGAAACAAAGAAGTATTTGTCACCGCTCCAAACTTATTAACCCCAGGAAAATCGCCTGCAAAACGCACCACTGCCCAAGATGACTCCACCTTAAGAGAACGAGGCTCGCCTGAAAAGGCCGACGGTTGGAACTCCAAGAAAAAACTGACTTCTTATCAATCATTAGTGGCCAACACTGCATTTAACAATTTTAGAGTTGCTGATAGAGACGAACTGGAAGAATTGGATGCTATCCCGGAAAAATCATCACATATTTCCTCTGACAAAAGCTCCTATGGCGAACATATTGGCACATCCACTCCTTCCACCGATAATACCTCCACAGTATCGAATTTCCAGAATCCTTACGGTCAAGATGAAGATGCTGCTGCTACTCCAGATGATTCTACCGAATATATTGCTGGAAGTGCTAGTGCTAGTGGATCCGCAAACAAAAAGGATAAATCTCGTAGTTTTTCCTTGACGGGGAAATCAAAGAATTTGTTCAAGAGATTATCCAAATCAAGCAAACGTTCCAGTATAAGCGAAGCAACTGATGAAGTCGCCCCCTTAGCCAGACGTCGGTCGTCTGCAACTTCGGTCAAGACTTCGGGTCAAATCACATTTACCAAAGAAGAATTGGGAATTATGCACAGTAATAATGATTTATTAAATGAATTACAACTCGTGACAGCAGAATTGGCTGCGTCTATCAAACGAGAATTGAATTTGGAATCTAGACTCAGAAATGGGCCTGTTGCCAATCATGACATTGATATTGAAGAAGAATTGAGCAATAAGCTGAAGATGATTGCCGATCTCCAGGAAAAATTGAACGGAGAGCGTCGTCTTCGGTATATCAGCGAAGAACATGCATTGCTTTTGGAAAATGGACAATCGCCCAGTGCCCTCAAGCTTAACTACGAGAAAAGCGAATTATATCAACAACTTCTATTGAAAAATGATATGGTGAGTCAGTTGGAGGACAAACTAGATGAGTATGAAAACAATAACAAATCTGATAAAAATCTATTGGAGAAATATAACGAATTATTGAAGGAGAATGCTGAGTTGAAATTTACAGTGATTCCCGAGTTGGAGAAACGGGCCAGTGCTTATGAAGGAAGTAGCAGACAATTGTCACGCAGTGGGTCTCGACAACTATCGTTGGTCAATGACAGTCAAGACGAGTCGTATGACGAATCGCAAGAGGCGATCATGACATTAAGAAGTCAAAGAGAAGAATTGAGAGAAGTGGTTAGCAGCTTGACGTCCAGGCATAATTTTGAATTGAAGAATGCCAATGACAAGATTAAGGCGTTAGAAGCCAAGTTGCGGGACCTGAGAGCCATTAGTGACAAGTTGAGCAGAAGGGTGTATAGTGAAGAGGAGACGGTGAATGGGTTCAGTGCTCCCGGAGGGAAATTGAATGGTTTCACCATTGTGTCGCCAATCAAGAGGGTATTTGGGCCCGAATAAACTAGCTTTTCAAAAAGTTGGTGATGACTTTTCCAAGTAAAGGTCCGTGGTTGTCCAAATGGATGGAGTTTTTGAGAAACAAAGAGTAATCAGGGTCCAAGAGCTGGTTAAGTTCGTGGCCCTGTGTCACAAGATCGGCCATGAGTGCCTTGTGGAATTCAGGGTGGCCCTGGAACGTCAATAGTTTTGTGGGGCCCGACACAGACACCAAGCCTTGAATAGAGCACTTGGCAGTGGATCCGATGTTGATATACGTGGTGGGTCCTGGAGGAGGCATGTCAAGGACCACGTCTTGGTGATACTCGGAAATGTTGAGTTCGGGCAACGAGCCGATGGGCTCCATGAATGGTAACCGGCGTGCCTCAGGATTAATCTCCACCACGGTGGTTCCACATTCCCATTGGCCAGTTGGGTTTCTGCCCACAGCACACCCAAGAAGTCTGGCTAAGATCTGATGCCCAAAACAAATGCCCACGATGGGCACTCGAGGTTGTTGTAGAAGATTAACTAGAAACACATCTAATAAATGGATCCATTCAATGTGGCTGGCAAACGAGTCGGCACGGGACCCCGTAAGCACCACGCCGGTGATGGAGCCGGAGTCCAAACCGGCGTTCAACTGGTTGTAGATGAGATTCAATTGGTGGGAGTCGTCGCTACGAACGTAGTACTTGTAGCACGATACAGAAGCAAGCAAATCGACGGTGTTATCGCCAAAGTCGCCGTGTTTGTGGGTAATTCCGGGGATGGGGGTGTCACACACCACGATGGCGACGTGGGGGTGGTGAGGAAGAGTCATTAGAGGAGGTTGGTGATGGAATGGTACGGCGGTTGTTATCTTGGGTCGTTACTGGGGGGTCGTGGTGGTCGTGCGGGACTTAGGGACGATTTAGGGAGATTTAGGGAGATCTAGGGAGATCTAGGGAGACAGGGGGAGATTTAGGGAGACAGGGGGGAGGAGACTGAGACCGATCGTTTAGCCTCACCCCGTGGGTTTCCACCGCCATCCCACGGTGAGTGGCATCATTCCGCCAGTATCTGGTCTTACCACCACCAGGCTTCGTTACCACCAGGCGTCCTGGGTGCTTGTGGCGAATAGGCGCTGGTGATCTGGTGTGATCCGCTTTGAGCTGGTGCGAAGTGGAATCCTAATGGTATCCTGTTGGTCCAGCTGGTGGCCCGTGAAAAGCTGGTACAATTCTCTGTCATGTTTGTAAGGATCGAAAACCATCTGAAACAAGGGACATTAATGTCAGACGCCCACCGGTGAGGGGTCAACGACAACCAAATAACAGTAATCAATTGGAATCAATTGGAATTAGTTGGAATCAATTGGACTCAAAATGGGAACAAAATGGGAACAAATTGTGAATAAAATGACAATGAAATTGAAACTAAAATGGAAACGCCCAGTAAACAGCTGTATAGTAAGATCGTCTGTTAATGAACCAACTGTAAGATTGTCTGTTAATGAACCAACTGTAAGATTGTCTGTTAATGAGCCAATTGTAAGGTGGTTCTATCAATGAACCAATAGTACCCAAAGTAAGCCTAAGTAAAACATAACCAAATGGGAAACTTTAATCAAAGCGTAACAGTTAAACTAATTAGGAGAATGGCGGCCAAAAGATCTAATGGTCGCCAAAGGAGGTGGCAGCCAATTGAACATGGGCGGTGAAAAGAACTAAGAGCACCCAAAGGAGGTGATGGCTTTCAAAGGAGGTGATGGCTTTCAAAGGAGCCACCAGCAAAGCAGACAAGGCTGGTAGCTAAAGACTAGAAATGGGTGCTAGGTAGCTGCCATCACCACAGCCGTCGGTCAAACGTCTGGACTCTAGTATGGTCGCTATAACACATACGAATCCAGACTGATCTCCGCCAGTACCTTGATAATCCTGCCACATAAATGGCCTCAGCCATCCATTGGGCTTGGTTTATTCAATCTTCGATAACTCTCAGCCATTGACATTTAATTGCACCAACGTAACTTTGGACCGCCAGTAGCGGTAATCAATGATTCGGTTGATCTGACTTTAGCATCTTTAGTATAATAGTGTAAAACGCTTGAAGTACGAATCCATAATCACTCTGTTGCTTAAATAATTCAATGATTTCATTTGCAAAAACCTAAATCTAAAGACCGTTTTAACTTTATGACTACAGCATAAATAATGAGTTGTATTATATTTTTAATTTAGTAGATAACCTCACCATCTAATAGTAATTTTGTCACCATTTTGGGGATAACTCTTACCACCTTATACCTAAAATATTTGCACTTTCATATATAAAGTAATGCTTTTTCAAAAATAACCAACTTATATTTAAACCAGATAAAACTACATGTTTATTTGCATCTGTTTTAGTACCTTAATAACTTTCAGACATCAAATCTTCAGGGCCCGATTAGTGCCGCTGTTGTTGAAGATTAAATTTCTTAGGTTAGTGAAGGACAGAGAAGTAACATCTGCATTAATTAACAGATCTGACTGATTAAAGTGCTGAACGGTTTAAAAGAGCGACGTTATTCAAGCTGTTGAAAGATTTAAAATAAAACCTTTACAAATGTAAAACATTAATCACTTGATTCATGAGAGAAATTATAGTTATAATATTTCTATGTAAAATACAATTTTCGATTATATTTATCCTGGGGTCATAGTAGGAATAGATATTGCTACAATATAGCTGTACCCTTCGAGGGACCTTATGAAGCCTGAGATCACCCTTGTATCCATTTTTTGTTATCAATTTACTATAAGAATTGTACGACTTCCAGCTCCATGTCTGCAGTTTCCAAAAATTGTGACGTTAAGATGGATCTGGGTTTCTCTTCATGGTTGGCTGCGAAAAACCACATGTACTTGATAATCAGAGCCTGATGATTATTAGAAGAGAGCCAACATAGATTCTTACCAAATTAATAGATGAAGATCGATCAAGAAGTTGCAGAAGTATAATTTTTAAATGGAATCAAGGTGCTAATCACAATATAGTATCTATAAAATTTTACTTTTATTGAACACTCTATTGTTCCCTTAGTAACTCATCAAAAAACATCGCCAGCTCTTTAAGAATCATTGATATCTTTCTAAATCGTATGCTTTTTACAAAATCATATATATGAAATAGCATGGGATTTTTGAAAATTAGTTAATTACGGTACCATACCTTATTAGTTGTTTATGTGTCATAGTTAAACTTTGGATACATGATTAATATTCTCCTGTTCAATTGTATAAACATGGTTAGTAACGTCTAGTTCTTTTGCTGATCCAGATATAGATTCAGACTCTTCCTTGAAACTAAAGATGAGAAAAGTTGTAAGGTGAACATAACGATGTTAAAGTATTTACCATTAATTGATAATCTTTAACCAATGTGAGGTTTTGAGTTGTTACATTCGTTTTATTTGTATTTTGCTAAAGTATCAAACTTTGAGGAATTAGGGTGCAAATTGACTTGGGTGAATGAAATCCCTGCCGTTCATCAAAATCCTACTTATGAGATATATAGATTGATTATATGGATTCTAATAACCTAGAGAAACATGGGCTTTCTATTATTTTATATACACTTACGGGATACTTAGCACTTGTATTTAAGTGATAGAGTATTTTAACCATCCATTGGAGTTGTATTCGTTTATTAGTTAATTGTCCACTACTTGGATCCCAATGCCTGCGTTTAAAGGCTTAACATTGAATAGTAGATCCACTTCTGGGGTTCCGGTGTTGCAAGTTCTCTTGGTAGTATAATAAGAGTAACTGTAAACCAATTGGTTTCACATCAAGGAATATTCAGGCTAATATTACATTCTATTAAACTAGACGTATCTATAGAAATGACGCTAAACTATTTCACTAGGTGATTGGTTGTTTAGGTGGTGCCTAAAATTATAGAGCTCAGGCAAAGGATAATTAGGCTCAGGCCTGCCCATGTTATGCTGGTACCCACCCAAAGTAGTCTATCTGCACCTAAACCACAATAGAATAGTTTCTATCCACAAGAGAAGCCTTGAAGTTGGGTATTATCAATTATACTACTCTTTTTTTTGGACAAGCCAAACTAGGTTAATGAAGTCTACAGTTATTTTATTTTGTATCGTGTATTTTCCCCAGTCCCACCCTCTCCAGTGATTGAATCAGCAGCTAGTATAATAGCAACAATTATAAGTTTTATTAATAAAGGTGATTGATACTTCGAAAATTCGTAATTGGCAATTGTAATTAATAATAGGGTAAATAAGTTGAAGACCTAATGGAATATCAAATGGAAAACCAGAAGGAAGACCAAATAGAAGACCAAAAGATCACCAACTCATCAAATAGGGGGGAAGCTGCTCGTCTTCAATCACTAGATACCGAAAATATGGTTCCACGATAATAGTTATATTTTGATCACACTCAATGTGATTTTTTAATTATATAATGAGAGACCAGTCTCTCCATAATTCAAGATACGGCTCACTCGAAATCACCAGTAACATCTGCCATCCAATTGACATGCTGGATTTTTGAGTGGACCAATCTTTTGTATACACGAAGTCCATCTATAATATCGATCAAATCCTTTCTTTTCACCTGTGACTTCATTTTAATCTGGTCTTTTTTAGGGTTATACCTAGTGATAGTGCACTTCAGCAAAAGTGACTCATAAACTGAGATTGTTCTTTTCAACTTATCTCTTTCTTCTATGGCTGCTGATATAGAAGCTTCCTTTTGGTCGGTACCATTGTCGGCTGAATTTAAAGACTCGAAGTAAGAAGGAAATTCGACATTGTTCAGCGAATTTGCGTTGCTGATCCGCATCTTTAAATCGAGAAGCTTAGCATCAGCCTGTTTATATTCCTCTAATAATTCTTTGGGATCTTCTTCTGAGGTTTCGTCTTCTTCAACCACCAAGTTATAGAGCAATCAACTTTTAATCTGCTCCAATTTAATGGCGTAGTCCGATTTGAGTCGGAGAGCCTCTGCCAATTTCATTGCTCTGATGGTTAATGGAAGATGTTATTGATGATAAGATTAAACTTGAGATATTCACAGCATTTAAATACACCAGAGAGAGAAAAAGAATTGTTTTGAATGACTTGAATGGGTCAATAATATGAGTCAATAATATGAGTCAATAACATCGATCAATACGTCATTTACTTTATCTTCTTTTTTGTGGACGTATGGCTCATCTGTAGGGTTATCTGGATTGGAACATGTATTTGATAGTAAATAGACTTAGGACTCTATTCTTACGCTCTATGTCCCAGAAAAACTTCTTTGGTTAATTAATTGAGTTCTAAGGTTTCTAGAAAGATTGCTGAATCCCCCAGATCGTAGCCCAGTGGCTTTTGCTGGTCTTCGTAAATCACCAACTCTCGATGAGTCACCTAGCATCAAAAATATTTCTTTGTCTTAAGCTTTTAGTGTGAAGCTAAAAATCATGAAATTGTCGATCAATCGCCATAATTTCTCGTTTATGACACAATATACTCTAAGTTTGTGCCATTGGAGCTTTCAAGATGCTTTATCTTTCAATCACAATCACTATTATATTTTGCACCCATTGGCTGCGAAAACCAAGTAGTAGTTACCTAAAGAACGGAGAAATTAGGAGAAGAAAAGAAGCAAAACTCTGACCAGCTCTTCTACATCTATTTCTGTTGACTCTTTTGCTTGCCATCTAATTTGGGTGTAAACCGGGAAGGCTGTATTCCGTGACATATGGCATATTAATATATTCAGTTTAAGTAGTACAAGAGGTTCATCATTTGACGATTCAATCGGACAGTCACGAGTCTTTTTTATTGCAATCTTCTTCATCTCTTAATCGTTAATATTATCTTTCATATTCATACCTATCCTGGTGTCCATTGACAAAATATTCTAGAAGTACAAAATGACCAATTTAGTATCTTTCCATCACTCTTCCTGTTTAGTGGATACTTCGAGGAAAGCACTTGCTTTCAAAAATATTAAATAAGTGTACACACTATTCTTAATCAAGTTGAGCTTAATAGAACGTACTCTCATAATGGTAAAATGTGCTAAGGTATGCAAGGTATGCTACGGTAGTGCTAAATAACACTTGGGCTAACTGGATAACTGGCTAAATGGCTAAATGGACTAAATGGGCCATATAGGCTGAAATGGGTTAATGGGGAAATTGTCTAGATAGAATGGGCTACTCAGTGGGACTGTCCGCCACACCCCGTAAGGCGTCTCGCTAGGTATCCTGTCGCTATGTCCCATTCCCACGGCCTTCCCCACGCGCTTTCCCACGACAGTGCGACCAACGTGCCTCCCGTAGCTATTTGGTGATAGACTATCTGTGGTGTTCTAGAATGGCTATCCAAAGTCAACCACAGAAACTTATGCCAAACTGGCGACAAACTATGGTATTCCAATACCAATCCACCCATCAAATAATCAAAAATTAGTCGTCTTCTGTCTATAGCTGGCCATCTACAATTTCACATGTCCACCGAACTCTAGCGAGAACTCTCGCTCCACTCCACAGTTTCGCGGTGGATCGACCACCAACGAAAATTCCTCCCACCTTCCATCATCCTTACTTCCTACTCCCACTTCCCTGCCCGGCCCATCACCAAGCGATCATCGCATTCCACGCCACCAGCCGACCCTTTCGTCCGTCGCCTCCGCCTTCTCTTTCGCCCTTGCCCGCAACTCCTTTCGTATCCAGTCTCCTTCCATGTCGGCAAACAATCAACAGGGGCAAAACGGCAACCCCCACACAATCTCCAACTTGTCGGCAGGTTTAAAGTCGGTCAGCCTCAATGACCAACAGCAGAACGAGGTCAATCTCAACTTGCTACAGCAGCAGCTCCAGAACGAGGCCACGTCCCAACAACAGCAGTCTCGAATCACCCATTTCTTCCAGAACCAGCCCACCGAGGGCTACACGTTGTTTTCACATCGATCTGCCCCCAACGGGTTCAAGGTGGCCATTATCTTATCGGAACTCAATCTTCCGTTCAATACCATTTTCTTGGACTTCAATAATGGCGAGCAACGGGCCCCAGAGTTTGTCACCATAAATCCCAATGCCCGGGTCCCGGCCTTGATCGACCATTTCAATGAAAACACGTCCATGTGGGAATCCGGCGCCATCATCTTGTACTTGGTGTCGAAGTACTTGAAGGAAAATGGCGAGTGTCCCTTGTGGAGTGACAATTTGGTGGAACAGTCTCAAATCTCTTCGTGGGTATTCTTTCAAACTTCGGGCCATGCTCCTATGATTGGTCAAGCTTTGCATTTCCGTTACTTCCACTCTTGCCCCGTGCCAAGTGCCGTGGAGAGATACACTGACGAGGTCAGAAGAGTTTATGGCGTCATTGAAATGGCCTTGGCTGAAAGAAGAGAGGCCTTGATTATGGATTTGGACGTCGAGAACGCTGCCGCATACTCCGCAGGCACTACCCCTTTGTCACAATCAAGATACTTTGATTACCCGGTATGGCTTGTAGGCGACCGGGCCACTGTTGCGGACTTATCGTTTGTGCCTTGGAACAACGTGGTTGATCGGATCGGAATCAACTTGAAAGTAGAGTTTCCTGAGGTATACAAGTGGACAAAGTATATGATGAGAAGACCGGCCGTCATTAGAGCCTTGAGGGGTGACTGATCTTCTTAGTGTCGCAACTTTGTTGAAAGAAAAGC
This sequence comes from Suhomyces bribrorum, assembly GCA_030561385.1. Classification (NCBI taxonomy): domain Eukaryota; kingdom Fungi; phylum Ascomycota; class Pichiomycetes; order Serinales; family Debaryomycetaceae; genus Suhomyces; species Suhomyces bribrorum. The sequence goes on along the minus strand of JAKTXG010000103.1, from coordinate 7,719 downwards.
TCCTATCCTAGACTGTTTTGACCCGCCTTTCCATCCCCATATCTGATACTTGTAACCATATTGTCTCCCGCAGTGACCAAATCATTCCGACTGCTCGGCGTTTTCCTTCACCACATTAACCTTCCACAATTGGCGTTGTGACTTTATCCACTAACAGCACCTGATTTGGGCGTGCTGCCCTTCTTTCGATATTTAGACATTTTGCTCATCACGATGGTATTTTTAATAGGTCTTGAACTGGTTCTGGGTGTACGTTCCTCCGCTACAAGTCTCTCCATAGTTTTATGAGTCAATGATACACTAAAACTAACCTCGTTTCAGATTTATAGTCTTGATTTTGTAAATACTTCAACTCAGCTCAATCAGTCGGTTAGTCTCCAAACAATCCGCCCAATGTTTCGGCCAAGCTTTTGGATTGATGTTGTTTTTAATGAACACAAAAATATTAGATTGTAGATACTTTGAGTGAGTCAAATTATTGAAACCAGCCTAAACCACGGTTATTAAGAGGTGATAGAGTAGTATCACACGATTAAGAGTTATCTTTATTTGTTTCAGCACCTTGTCGTTTGTTAATAGTAGTACCTGAGTGGTGAATTTGGTTTTCCATTCTTCTTTTGAATCTTTTCACTCTGTATTCTTGAACTTACTGATAATATGTACTAAATTAATTTGTTAATACTTTACAAAACATCCAACTAACGGTGGCCAAAATATATTATTATTACACGAATATAACTATAGTATATAATAATTAGTACTAAACCTGTTATAATTACAAAGAAATTAGTTTTAAAATAAACTAGTAATCAAAATAAATCTAAATTGACTGAATCCTATCTTTTGGTCTTGAGAATTTTTAGCAGTAATTGTAATATCGTTTTAAATTTTTAAATTCTTTCAGAAAATGGATAATCAGTGAAATTGGGTTTATTGGTATTTGATTTGCTTTTACATCCGGCTTAGTATCTCCAATATAGTTAACTCCTCCAACTTCTATACTAATCTTGTGTATTGCTAATTGTATAATCAGCTACAATAGGGGACTGACTAAAGGGGTTTATAAGAATTTTTAAATTTATGTATTTATCAATTTTACACATTTTTGAAAACTTTTCACAGAACTCTGTAAGCTTTTGAAAATAATTGAGTTCTATAATCTCCTATTGCCAACAAGCCCTCAGCTATTCTGAGTCGAAACTACTTGTGTAGGTTATTATCACACGTGATCTGTCACGTGATCTATGCCATCTCATCGGTAGACTCAACACCATACCTATTAAACAGCAGGTTTCTTCTTAGAAAAGAGTCATTCTTAACTCACAGGGCTACTGGCACTATAATTGAGAGCTGGAATATCAAATTATCACCTTACTTCGTGTTTCAAACTTTCCTTTCACGACAAAATGACGTTTGTTCTTGGAGATGATGCCTACAAAACAGGCCGAAAGTCACTTAAATCGTTGATTTCTCATAGCAAATCACAAAACGGCCTCGAGGCCGAGGAACCGGTGTTTCTCATACTCAATATCAAGATTTCCATCGCAAGAGCCAAAGACTATACCCCAAGAATCATTCCAGTGACCCATAAACTTAGCAAAGTGGATGAAAAATCGGTTTTATTGATCACCACGGACCCATCGACTCCATACCGTGATGAGTTACAAAGGAAAGACTCACCCACCGAAGATATTTTCAATCAGATCTACACATTGACCAAAGTCAAATCGATTTCTCGAGACCCCAAGAAGCTCTATAAACTTTTCAAGGAATTCGAGGTGGTAGTATCGGACCACCGAGTACACAAGTTTTTGCCAGACATTCTTGGACCCACATTCTATGTCAAGAATAAAAAAGTTCCATTCATGATTCAAATGGCAAAACCAATTCCAGAGATGCAACCTACGCGAGGAAAGAAGTCTGTAGTGTTAAAGGATGAGCGGTGTGAGCCCAAATACGTCAGGAGCCAAATGAAGGCAATAGTGGGAAATCCCTACTTTATTCCTCCGGTCAATGGAAATTGTTTGTCAATCAAGGTCGGTTACACCTCTTTTACTGACAAGCAACTTATAGAGAATATCAACGATGTCATAAACTATTTGGTACTGGACAAATATCAGCCTGTGGGGGGAGTGTTGAAGAGCGTTGGAAACATAGCAGGAGCATTTGTGAAAACTGGTGATAGTATTAGTTTGCCTATTTTGAAGGTTGAGGAAAAGAAGGAGGAGGAAGACGACGATAGTGATTTTGATTTTTGAGAACTCACTATGGTGTGCTAAGCAAATAAAAGACAGTCGTCAAGTTCAAGTAGTAATAAACAGTCATTTTATATACATTTAGCGCCCAATGAGGCCATATCAAATTAAACAATCTTTGAGTTTGTACCCAATCGGGGATTTCAAGGATATCGTGGATTTAATTATCTCGGGAAATCAACACTGTTATCTAATACATTGCACAATATATATGTGGGTCGTAGCAAAACTGCACCAGATATTGGTATTTATCATACCAGTTGGACACTAATAATTATTTTGTCAAAAACTAATCGACCGATTTCTTTGTCAAAGCATCCAACTGTTTCGAGAACCCAGGAATTAATACTACATGACTCGACCGATTGTGGTTTGAGACCAACTTTTTTAATTTGGCCTAATTAATAGTATATTTCGTCCCAAAATAAACTAGAGCAAAAACCAAGAACCGATGAAATGTAAAAAAGAACAGTAATTTACAGGCAATATTTCATAAAAGTGAGCACTTCTTATGAGAACTGGAATAAACCTGAAATCGTAGTTTCACCAGAAATTATCCAATTATGCCCCTTTAAGGTAATATTTGGACCTGACCACCATCAGCAGGTCTGAGGTGATATATCAGTTATTGTAGCTATTTAAGTTTAATTTAATAATACTCGATAAAAAACCCACATAAACAGTTGAAGATATAGTGGTGACAAGTCACACCTATTCTGTTTCTTTGACAATAACCATCTAATATTACGGTGTAAAAAAATTATCTCAATAATGTTTTGAAAATTTTGATAAATATACAAAAAGATACAAAAAGCACCGATGGTGATATATTAATTATTCTATTCTAAGATACAAGGACGTTATAAATATTTAATATTGAACCTGAAATATTATCAAATCCACTGAAGTCAGTAGCATTCCGATATCTTGATGTTGATATAGAGACATTAGAATTTATAGCTCATAATTAATTATACCTACTAAACAAGACTATAATTAATAAATTATAATCAACTGCTATGGTTATAAATTTTTTGATTATATACAATAATAAACCAATTATCCATCATACCCATTTCTGTATATCTATACAGTAATCCGTATCGTGCCTCTAGGAGCTGGTTTACCCGGAGTGAGTAAATATGATTTGATTCAATGGGCCGTTGAGTCCAACGGCCGATGCCGCACATGGCTGCAAGTCACGTGACCCATATCCCTATCCCAATATCCACTAATTAATAGTAGTCTTCACCATGGAAGAACATCTGAGCTCTGGCAGAGGCTCCTCAGAGTCCCCAGCAACCGCTCACGACCAACAAGGTGTCCCGGATGAAGGGCCCGGGATGGGTTCCGAAATTGGCCAAACCATCAACCATTTGGCTGCCCCCGTGGGGGTCTTTATCAACTCGTTTCTAAACGATATCCAAGAAGATGAAATTGAACAAGTGGAGCACTTCAAGTATAAGCAGGACTTGAGCCGGAAGTTGACGGTGACGTCGGTGATCGGGTTGGGGGTCACGTTGATGGGGGTTCCTTTTGGGATCTCGTCCACCCTTTGGATATCATTGGTCGATGGTGCTAATGTCACTATTTTATATGGATGGGTGGTGGTAGCATTTTTTTCATTTTGTGTGGTGCTAAGCTTGAGTGAAATCATCTCCAAATACCCTACAGCTGGAGGGGTGTATCATTTCAGTGCCATTTTAAGTAACGAACGTTATTCGCTCATTAGTTCTTGGTTCACCGGCTGGTTTTTATTGATTGGAAACTGGACCTATGCCGTGAGTATCATGTTTTCCGGGTCCCAGTTCATCTTGTCGATTTTTGGCTTGAAAAATGCCTATTTCAAGCAGGACGTACTATTGGTATTGGGGATCTATTTCATAATGTTGACCATTTGTGGGTTTATTAATTTCAAGTTCTCCAAATATCTTGAAAGAATTAATAAATTATGCATTGTATGGTCCATCTATACTGTGTTGGCCATTGATTTTCTTCTCATCTTTTTCGCCAAAAAGACAAATTCCATTAAACAAATTCTTACTACTTTTGACAATTCTCGTTCCGGCTGGCCCGATGCTTTGGCGTTCATGGTGGGGCTCCAGAGCTCCTCCTTTACTTTGACAGGATATGGAATGCTTTTTTCCATAACTGATGAAGTTAAAAACCCTGAAAGAAATATGCCTAAAGGTGCCATTAGTGCCATTCTGTTGTCTTCAGTAATGGGTATAATCTTCATCATTCCTATCTTGACCATCCTTCCCGAGTTGACTTTGCTCTTGGATAATAGCACCGAGATCATGCCTATTGACTTGGTGTTCAAGCTCGCCACTGAATCGTATTTGCTATCTTTTCTATTGGTACTTTTATTGGTAGGAACCGTGTTTTTCCAGTCCATTGGTGGCCTTACCACTGCCTCCAGAACTACCTATGCGTTTGCTCGTGATGGTGGGTTTCCTTTCAAGGATGTATGGACAGAAATCGACTCAGTCGACGACTTCACTGTGCCTAAAAATGCCTTGTTCTTATCAATGTTGGTTTGCGGAACCTTGTCTCTTTTATCGTTGGTGTCTCCTTCAGCATTCAATTCGTTCATGGGGGCCTCTGTAGTCTGCTTGGCATTGGCCAATGGTATGCCTATTTTGTGCCTTATGTTGAATAAACGTCAGAAAATCAAAGGGGCTCCGTTCAGATTAAGGAAGTTCGGATGGTTGGTCAACGGTTTATCGTTAGGATGGATCATATTTTCATTTGTGATTTTGTGTTTACCACCGGTGATCAAAAACCTTTCTTGGATTTCCATGAATTATGCTCTTTTGGTGATTTTGGCATTTGTGGGGTTTGCTGCATTGGGATTTCTGGCCTGGGGCAATCAAAGTTTCCATGGCCCTCAAATCGACACCGACTATTTTGAATTGAACAACATGGAGAGCCAACAAACCATTGAAGACGCCTTCGTAATGGATATCGATGATTTGGTCAGAGAAGAAACAGAAAATCATGATAGTGAGACGGAGCCAGGACTTTCGCAGCCAATCACTCCAAGTCTGACTCCAAGTATCAGTCCGAATTTCTCTGACTCAGAAAATGAAATATCGACTGCCAGTGAAAACGAAGTATTATTCAACCAGGACCAGGGCCAGGGCCAATCGGACTCTGACATAGACAATGACTCAGGCCACCATTCAGCGCATGAACGAAATTTATGACTGTATTTAGAGTAATAGAACACTTTCAGTAAAAATGGCTAGGAAAAATCAACTTAAAATAGTCTTCTTCAAGAGATAACTGGCATGGATCGGCCCATATATTATTCTACTCTACACCCTATTGTTTATTTACCGTTGTTGGTGGTTTTGTGGTTGAGTCCTAAAGTGTGTTGTGGTGATAGTCACGTTCTGTATCACGTGATAGAGACTGAAAATTTTATACTTTTCAGCCGAAACTTGCCTTCATAAACCTATCAATTAACAATGTCTGCCGACCATACCAGAGACCCTTGTCCTATAGTAATTTTGAACGATTTCGGTGGTGCCTTTGCCATGGGTGTCATCGGTGGTAGCGTGTGGCACGGAATCAAGGGGTTCCGTAACTCTCCATACGGAGAAAGAAGATACGGAGCAATATCGGCCATCAGAGCTAGAGCCCCTGTTTTGGGAGGAAATTTCGGTGTTTGGGGTGGATTGTTCTCGACCTTCGACTGTACCGTCAAGGCTGTCAGAAAGAGAGAAGATGCTTGGAATGCCGTGATTGCTGGGTTCTTCACTGGTGGTGCTTTGGCCATTAGAGGAGGGTGGAGACACACCAGAAACTCGGCCATCACCTGTGCCTGTTTGTTAGGTGTTTTCGAAGGTGTTGGAATGTTGTTCTCCAGAGCTTATGCCCAGCCCCCTGTTCAGCCTGTCTATGCTGAAGAGGGTACCCAATTGGCAGCTTAAACCCCCAATTTATCAACTTTACTAAAGTATCAATTTCTCACCTTAATGGGTATTCAGTCCCAGTGCCTGGCTACTACGAGGTGCGCATCATGGGAGGCGATCGTCCACCATTCACAGCCATGCGACCAGGGGAAACGGTGTTTCCTGTTGTACATATCATTGAAAGGTAGTATGAAGATGTTTATCGGTTATAGATAATGTATATTATTCACGAACGACGTTGTTGGTGGTTATTTCTGTAGGCTAAACGTTTAAATTTTGTAGCAAATACTTGAAAATGAAGTTTTTCATCTTGTTTCTCAATCAGTGGACGTATTAGTGATCACAGTTTATCATATTAGTAGAAAATCCAGCAAACCACGACCCCTACCGTGTGTCAAGGTAATTATTTAGTACTTTGACTTGAGTGAAAGTATATTGAACAACCTTTTTAGCTACCAGAAAACGAAGGACGTTTCTCTCTGCTGGTTCTCTATCTATATAAGAATATTATTAGAAAGTAACTTCCAGTCTCCCCAATTTCCTCCTGCTCCATCTATACAAACACTGCTGCTCAAAGAGGTCCAATTTCATCCTGTCACTTTGTTTTTTCTTTTAACTTCATGGTTGAGAAGATGTTAGCTATCGTATTGTACTAATAGCAGATTCGCTATTAGCTTTATGTCTTTGTTTAGTTTAACTTTTTATAAGTGATTGAACTAGACAATTTTTAGTTTGATGAAGACTAATATTTATTCAGTATTCATCGACGTTTTGTACAATTTGAAGATGAGGAATTAAAAGCCATACTGCAAAAGTGAAAGTTCATAAGAAATCTATAGCGCCAAATTATCTGTAGAAAGAGTCCATCATCTTATGAATTTGTTTGAAAATGAAATTCTAGTAACTTAAATATTATTCTGTGGCACTGGAGCTAGGATCCCTTTAATAAAGTGCATTCACAAGGATGAGTATGACCATTCAGATATATGGATTTGGCTCTCAATTTCACAGGTTCACTTTTGGCTGAAATACATTCAAAATGAATTTTACAAAATGATCCGTACCAATTGACACGCTTCAATGTCCATAATAGCTTTCAATGTAGTCAATCAAATTTATCGAACTTTAACAATTGTATATTTTTCCATGATTTCCTTCAGTTCTTTGGTAAAAATCAAAAAATTTGTAAATATATTGAAATCTATCCAAAGTGTAGATTTTCATACAATTAACCAAAAGCGTATGTTTGATCGTATAATACTTCTAACAACGCTCGCTTCCTAATAGTTAACTAGGGTATTAACTGATCTGTACTGTTTGCCAAATCATTTCTGACTACTTCAGGAGAATATTTTTTCTTATTGAACAAGCGAAATCTACCCTTAAAAATAAGATATTAATTAAATAGTATACCCCATCAGGCTGTCGACGTCGTCGTGCTTTAAACTCTAATTATTGTCTATAATGGATTTCTAGAACTATTTTATGTTTTAAATTCAAAGGAGTCAGTAATTAAACTGAATTTTTCATATGATAGTTTAAAT
>JAKTXG010000102.1:0-43992 GCA_030561385.1 Suhomyces bribrorum | reverse complement strand
TTTTGGGGGTTAGCGGGGGAAAAAACCACAACCCCGTCCGGCAATTTTGCCCCCCGGCAACCCGTTTTACCGGCCCCCCCCCCCCCCCCCCATGGCTAACCAGCGAATCATCAATTCGTTCTGAAGCCAACTAAATCTTGGTCGTTTCAAGGGCGGTGTCTAAAAAAAAAAAAAAAAAACCTGATTCAATGCGAGGCGCACAGAAATTTCCCAAAAATATCCCCACTCTGCAACTCTTTTACATACAATTAGAATATGTACAATACATTACAATAAACACCGTTATCGTATTCTGTCGTATATAAGGAAAGCAAATACCCCGTTTTATAGTTTTCCCACCGTAAAATAATTCCCTCAATCTCCCAATCCGTTGACCCCTCATAATTATGAGATGAGACACATATACCTGTATAAATCAGTACGCAAGGTTCTAATAGGATTGGCTTGTGTCCTAGCCATTTATGGACTAGTGTCGACGTTTCTGACTACCCATCAAGACTTTAGTCAATACTTAAACCCTCTGTATGAACGAAGGGCTGACCTGGTATTGGTGGATGTATCGATAATCAAATGTTGGAGAGCTTCTTGTAATGTTCCTCAAGGTTATCAAAAAGTAATCCCTCTGTTGGATCATTCCAATCCTGGCCGTCTCTTTAGATACTATCTTGTCACCAAACATCAGCCAGTCGACATTGCCACCCGTGCGTTGGTGGACTTAAAGTTTCAGCCCACTTCCAATAAAGATCCGTTATCTCCAGACACTTTGGATTCAGAATCCGTGGTTGTGGACTCTTATACCCTCATCAAAAAGTTTGTTCTCACCACTCCTAAAGAAGGGGTTTTACCAAACAATATTCCTGCCATTCGTGACGTGGAGGTGTTATTTGGATCGTCGGATTTTTCTGATTCAAGACCTTTCTATTCGTCATGCCATTATGTTTCAGATGATTCAATTCATCCTGTTATCTCATCTTATAAAATAAGTGCTAATGATGCTGAAACTTTCCATAATAAACTCGCCGAGTTTGAGTCCCTCAAAAATAATATGATATTCCCTACTAAGGAAACAAAATTTAAAGTGCTTCAATTAAGTGACCTTCATTTTGGTCAGTCTCCTGGAATTGTCCATACAGATGGATCGCTTTCCTCTGATCTCCGCACCATTAGATTCGTTGAACACTCATTAGATGTCGAAAATCCCGATTTGGTAGTTATAACCGGCGACATGGCGGATTTTCATAGGGCAATTGATTATAAATCCGTGCTTCTTAAAGCATTACAGCCAATATTAAGTAGAAACATCCGGTTTGTTTTTACCTTTGGTGATGAACTCCAAGGTTTCCCCTCTACAAAGTCTCCTGATAGTGCCGATACTCCTTCTCGAATCATTAATTTCTTAAGCTCATTACCAAATTGTTACAACTCAATAAAAGGAATGGAGGGACTTAATCATGGAAATGCCAATTACAATATCAGAGTGGTCCGCAATGAAAACGTGGTGGCTTATGTGACCATATTAGATTCAGATAAACAGAGATTGGGTGAATCCCAGATCAATTATCTCTATAGAATCAATTCTGGTCCTTCCAATAATCTTTTCAAACTTCTTTTCTTTCATTATCCATTACCTCAGTTTCGTCCTGTTGGTAAATTCAAAATTGTCGGATCTTACAATGAAAAACACCCGCTCGAATCAAAATCAGATTCAAAGTTTCTTGATGACATTGTCAGTTGTGGTTATCAGGTGATTGGTGTGGGCCATGAGCATGAAAATGACGCCTGTATCACCACTAACGACTCGGACAATTCAATTTGGTTATGTTATAATAGTGCAACTGGTGACTCGGCTCACACAAGACTTGATAACGATTATGTCAGAAAATTACGGTTGTACGAGATCAACTTTGACCAGAATGTCATGTTGAGTTGGAAGAGAAACGAAAAGGACAAGACGCCTTTTGATTATCAGATGATTCATCTGTATAACACCCAACCTGGACATTGATTCCACTTAATGCTTGATTTTTACCTTTCCTATAAAAATGAATCCCGATGGAGACACATTTTTACAAAACCCTTATTTATTATTGCTGGCTCTTTTAATTACTCACCATATTTCCGTCACTACAGTCCATAACTCACAGTTTAGTTCCTAGCAACTTATGATTGACCTGCCAATGGCATAATAATCCACCCTTTTCATTCACAAATTAACTTGCTGCGGTTTTAATTGAAATCGTTGGCGAGTTTGATGCATCTTCAATTCTCCTATTAAGTATATTATTAATTTATTTTGAAACTTGTTTGTAGCCAAGATACCGTAAATTTAACTAGTTATGGGTCCCAGTATCACCTCGATTTCCCCAAATGGAAATCACATTTTTAATAGCTATTTTCTGACAAGAGCATACGAAGTTACTGCCCAGAGTAATCTTCTCAACAATCTAACATTTCAATTACAAGATCATATGAAAGATTTGTAAATCGTCTGTCAGTGCTCCTACAAACGGCGTTTCAATTAAGGTGGCTCAGTTTTCTTTTGGCCGAGACCAACAAATTTCACCTTCTGCTAGTGTAAATCTCTCAAATCACTCAAAATTGGTAGTCGAATAAACATTGCCTATATTTAACTAATGCTTGCTTGATATCACAATAACGAGGACACAGCCCGACAAATTAAAGGTGGCTTCTCCGGACTTAGACTTGACCTTTCAAAATGTTCAATTGAGAAACTCATAGGTTTTAGTGGTAAAAAATACACTCTAACTCAAAGAAAAATTGATCTACAATCCAAAGGAACCTGCCCGGGAAATCCTAGCGATCTCGACTCGTTGAAAGTTTTTGATCCGGTTAGCCGACAATAATACCCCCGCAAAATTGGATCCATTCGTTCATAAAGCAATCCATAGAATCATATCTATTTGGTGCCTACCATTCAGGTAGAAATCGACCATTACATAATGTGGAAGAACCGGCTGAGTCAGCAGCGGCGATCAGGATTGTGATTATGTAATTCTTGTCTCTTGCTTAGTCATCGATCACTACTACACGCATAAATTTTTAGCTCATCTCATTACCTTCATCAATACACTATACTCCAATACTTCAAAACACATAGAATATGGGTAAAGCTAAAAAGACGAGAAAGTTCGCCTTGATGAAAAGGGCGTTGAGCCAAAAAGATGCTCGTCTCAAAAAAGACAAACCAGGACAAGCCAAAAAGAAAGAAGATCCAGAATTAACCAAACATGTTCCTCAAGTATCATCGGCACTCTTTTTCAAGTTTAACCAGGCCATCAAACCTCCATACCAAGTCCTCATCGATACCAATTTCATCAACTTTTCCATTCAGAAAAAAATAGATATAGTGAGAGGTCTTATGGATTGTTTAATGGCCAAGTGTATTCCAATTATTACAGATTGTGTGATGGCCGAATTGGAAAAATTGGGTCCAAAATATAGAATTGCATTGAAATTGGCCAAAGATCCCAGAATTCAACGACTCAGCTGTTCTCATGGTGGTACTTATGCCGATGACTGTTTAGTCAACAGAGTCATACAACATAAATGCTACATTGTGGCCACTAATGATGCGGATTTGAAGCGTAGAATCAGAAAGGTACCGGGTATTCCTCTTATGAGTGTAGGTGGCCATGCCTATGTCATCGAGAGATTGCCTGATGCATTTTAGTTCCCTGGTTGGATAAATTTGAAATTTGACTTATAGAGTAACAAGCTTGGTTAATAAGTTTGCATTAATGAGAGACATTCCCCAAAATATTGGTGGTTTGTTGGTTTGTAGGATACTAATGATACGAAAAAAAAAAATTAAATAAATAGATTGAAATTATGTTGAAACATGTAGAAAGAGTGACGTTTGGATGAGAAGTCTTGAAATATCTTGGACCATGAAGCCGCTATTTCGTCCTATTTGTATTTAAATGAATAATAATCTACATTGGTTTTACAAGAATATATTGATATAATTTTTTAGAGTAAAATGCAATTTCTTTGCAAAATAACAATGGTTTACTCAATGAATGACCTTTTCATGTTATCCCTTCAGCTAAAAGATACCATTGTCACTAAACAAAGTAGCTGGATACCGAGCTAAGATATGATAAAGCTGTGAAAAAAAAAAGAGGCAAAAATCAAACGATTATACTACAAGAGAAGACTCTACTATATACACTCAAAAGTATATAATAAAATGATTATTTAGAGTTGTTCTTTCCCTTCATGTATTCTGATGCACTATTACCGTTTTTTTGCAATCGCAGTACAAAGTTGCAAAATGTTCAAAATTGGTGTACTAAACTAACCAAACATGACTAACAGCGAAAAGCAGCCTCTTTTCAAGAGATTTAGGACTCAAGATATTCTCAAGGAAAATAACGAGAATGGAGATAGTCCTTTGGCTCCAGCAATCTCTACAAACACAACACATCGCTTGAAAAATCTTCAGATTAGCGCTACTGATTGTAACCCATTAGACATAGAATTGAATCAGATACTTATGGAGAGCGTCTACAAAGTACCAAGAGTCAGCATATCAAGCCAATGTGAACATCCAGGGATTACAGCTCCCGTTGAAGAATCGTTCTCGGGAGTTGGCGGTACAAGCTTAAAGTCCCAGTTGACAAAACTTAAAAGAATGATGGTTAGTGAGATTGAAATTCCAACGATAACCTTTCAAAGCCTGCCAGATTTCCAAATTAACTATATCAAGACATTGTTGGCTTATAATAGGCTTATCGAGGTTATTTTGGAGAAAAACTCGGAGATTTCCCGATTCAATCTGTATCTGGAGTCAGTTATCAACAGTATACTCGAAGTTATCAACTCGCCTTTTGGGTCCCAGTCTTCTAACTCCGATGTTGAATTTGATAGTACCAGTTAAGAGATACTGAAGACAATCAAAAGATTAATAAAAGACATCGAGTATGCAAGGCTCCTCAGCCAGGCACCTTTGCTTCTTATATATCTGGTTTGTATTCGATCATACTAGCTAGACAGGATTTCTAGCTAAAAACTAATTTTGATTAGTAATTATTAAGTTGCTTATCGCAGTTCCAACTACAAATTGATAGGTCTGAACCAACTAGTCTAGTCGTTTATTAATTGTATTTTTATATTAAATTTATAACATCAAGGCAACAGCTCCTGCGGCAATAGCTCCAGCAGAAACAAGGGCAGAATTATCGAACTTTCCAACACCTGGGGATCCAGAAGAGGAGGAAGAGTTGGAGGAGTTTGCAGCTTGAGCAGACAAGGCGAGCACAGAAGTGATTATAAGCTTGGAAAATTGCATTTTAATAGTGTGATTGAGTCAAATTATCTGGGATGGACACTATTTTATAGTTTTGCAAAGTCCTCTGGCACTTTTATAGCAATCTAGGAGGGCCCCATGAATTCCATGTGAACCCCTCCAATAATAATACAAAAAAAAAAAATTACGTAGTCTTATCTATACCTTTGAATTGGCTGTTTTCGGCGAGGATTCCATTTTGGTTCGCTATCGCAGAGATAAAACGGGGCTTATAGTATGTCTATTGTCTAGACTAGGACAATATGACGTTCGGGCCATGGCTTCCATGCAAGATAAAGCCTATGGCGACCTTCGGTTGGGGTGTCTATCGTACAAAATATAGGTACAGATGCGTAAATCCCATGGGGGTTTTGTAGTGGAGATGTGTTAAAAATTGCTATTAACCCCCGAATAGGAAAGTAATAAGTGGCTAGTAGCCAGATTCCAGGGCAGCCTTTAACATCAAGTATACACCTGCAACATCACTGTCTACAGCAACTCGTGACCAGTGGTGTAAGTTCTGTAACGTTATCTTATCACATAGCAACTATAGATAGAATGGCAAAATCCATGATATCGGGACTTTCTCAATCGGGACAAATAACGGCGTTTCCACTTTCACTCAATCCTCACATACACACCCTTGTGATTTTTGGTCCACTCACTCCACTCAATTCACCTGACTTGGTATATCACCATACAGTCTTCAGATTAACTTGTTCGTGTTTTTCTAGACCCTCAAAATACACTATCGGCTATTTGTTTTTGATTCCTCGAGGTTTGTGTTGGGTAGAGTTCATAACTCTTTAATAGCCGAACCAGCTGTCAAAGTTCAACTCACCCTAAGCAACCTTGGCAATCTGGTTGAACCCGAAGTTGCTGTTTTTGGCAACAAGTGGTTTTGCAAGTTTGGCCAATGTAACCAGTAACTTTGGGTTTGCATTTTGCAGCTAATGTGATAGATCATTTTTGGCAACTATTGACGCCTAAGATGATGGTCGTCTCTGGTCTTTGGCCTTCGATAGTTACCACCACATCATGGATATGACGTTCAAGATACCTAATGTTGGGCGTAGATTAAGTAGGATCTTGCAACCACCATCCAGAACGACTGAGTTGCAAATAACCAACAAAATATTGAGTAAAGAGCTAACAGACATGGAGGTAAAGTCCCCCATAGCCAACCGATTAGAAGCCCAAGAAAATAGTTCTTCAAATTTGACTGTTGGAGCTTCTACCTTGCTAACTACTGGAGAGTGCTCAGTATCACCATTTTCTAGTCCAAACACTCCCTATGACCACTTTGTCTCGGAACGACTCGACCTTATTCCATCAAAGACACATTCCCAAATCTGTTTACCAGAGACACCGGGGTCACGGATTTCTGTATCAGTTATGAACAGCTCGTCCTCTTCCCTTTTATCGGTCGATGTATCACACCCTAATCGCTATATCCCACACAGAGACCCACCTACGCTACCAATAAGCAGTCTAGAAAACTGGCACGAATTCAAAAAGGCTATGGCCTTGCCGAAGCAAAAATTAAAGAGAAATCGTCCCAAAAGAATATTGAAAAAGGTAAAACCAAGGTTGAAGAGATTTCTTAAGCTACAACAACCACATAAACTAATATGACTCGGCCAATCGAGTCCAAAGCTCACTTAACATATTGAGCTGGGGGCCATAACTCGCACCAAATTCTAACCAACCATCAAGTCATAAAATTTAGCTGCAAATATTTATTCTTTACGGATGTAAACCAATCTCCTATGATGCACTGCTATACAATCCAATACTGGTTATTAATTTTCCAATACGTGTTTCTTTTTTAGATTCGTTCTCACTTTTATTATTGTAGAGTTAATAATACCATTGGTGGTAGTGCACGTGCCACACCATGGTTGTTACAGAAACAACCGTGTGCATCGAGAATGATGCGGTGGCTCAATGGTAGAGCTTTCGACTCCAGATCGAAGGGTTGCAGGTTCAATTCCTGTCCGTGTCATTTCTTTTTGCTCCAGCTTCACCATTTTTGTTGTTGGAATCATCCTACACAAATCACTTCCAACCAACACGCGTTTGGTGGTTACCAGATTTAAAGGTGGTAGGTCAACTAGCGTGTGTCACATGACTCGCGCCTGTGCACGACTTTTCAACTTGACACGAAAACTCAATTGAGAGTGGGCGTAACCAACCAACATATCCCGTAAAACCACCCATCCATCCAACAAATCTTACTTTAAACAAAGTAGATTGGCTCGTAGGGTTGTGTTCAGGAAAACTCTGCTATCAGATCTATCAATTGGACCAAGTCACGCCCATTAGTACTTGAAAAAAAACCTGATTTTCCAGTCCTGTGTTATTGATCTTATTGATTCATAAACAAGCAAAGTCATGGTGGTCTTAGCAGCATCTATATGTACGCGCGGAGGAAAGGCGTTGTTGTCGCGTCAATTCAAGGATTTGAGTAAAGATCGGATCACTGCCCTTCTTGCAAATTTTCCTAGTTTGATCAGTGATTCAGGTAGTCAACATACTACTGTTGAGGATGAACATGTACGGTACGTTTACCAGCCCCTTGAAGAATTTTACATTGTTTTGATCACCAACCGGACTTCCAACATTCTTCAAGATATCGACACCTTACATCTTTTTGCTTCTACCGTTAGTAACATGTTGAGAAATGTGGATGAAGGAGAAATTTTTGATAATGCATTCGAAATCATCAGTGCTTTTGATGAGATCATTACTTTGGGGTATAAGGAAAATGTCACTTTGAGTCAAGTTCAAACATTCTTGAAGATGGATTCTCATGAAGAAAAAATCCAAGAAATCATCGAAAGAAATAAGGAATTGGAAGCAAATGAAGAAAGAAAAAGGCGGGCCAAGGAAATCCAACGTAAAGAATTGGCTAAGCGCAATTTGGAACAATTACCCTCTAGTGGTGGTTATGATTCTTATCAAACTTCTCAAGCAACTCAATCATATCAACCAACCTATCAACCAACTCCAGTTGTTGAAACCAACACCGCTTCGCCCGTTGGCCTTTCAAACAAGCCAATCCATGGAAGAGGTGGTTTACAATTGGGTAAAAAGCCCGGAAAAATTACCAACGACTCTCATCAACCACTTTTGGCGCAATCTCAACCTGTTTTCCAACATGCTAGCACTCCAGTGCAACAGCAACAGCAACAAATTCCAGAAAAGAGTGCTTCTCCAGCTCCTGCAATTTCCAACATACCAAATGATGGTATTTTGATCACCATAAATGAAAAAGTCAGTGCTGAACTTACTCGTGAAGGCTCTATTGCCCAATCTGAAGTTAAGGGTGATTTACAATTGAGAATAAATAAACCAGAGTTGGCACATGCCAAGATTTTGCTCAAAACTGATAAGACAAGTGGGGTTCAATACAAGCCACATCCAAATGTTGATCGTAACTTGTTTACTTCCCAAGGAATTATCAGTTTGAAGGATAAGGCCAAATCATTTCCATCAAATGATCAAGCTATAGGAGTATTGAGATGGAGGGCCACTGGTAAACAAGACGATACTTCTCTTGTTCCACTTGTAGTCACTGCATGGGTCAACATTAATAATGAAGGAATCGCCGAGGTTACTTTGGAATATGAATTGACTTCTAGTTACATAGAGGCTCACTCTGGAACCAGTCATTCTTCAATTGAAAACATCAGAATATTGGTTCCAATAGCTTCTCCTGATGTGAATTTGAATAATGAATCCAACGCTAATGTTTCTTACGAACTCAATGCAGCTGGAGTCATTTTTGAAATCGAATCGATTTCTCTTGAAGACCCTCAAGGTTCATTTGAATTCACCATTCCTGCCAATGACGAGGATTCATTGTTCCCTATAGAATTACATTTTTCAATCAACAATATTCAAGTTACCGAAAGTGATGTCTCTTTAGGTAAGGTCCAAGTGATAGATGTTGTTTCCAATAATGACGAAGAAGCTTCTTTGCCTTTTGACTTACACTCCAATGTGACTTTAGAGTCTTTTGAAGTTAATTAAAAAAAAAAAAAAAAATAAATACAATTTAAGATGTTAGAACCATGACCTAATACCGTAGATGAACTTGTTTCCTTATGATACCAATATGCCAAAAGGATACGATACGAACGATTCTAATGGTGACCGAATCTGGAGTCGCCAAACTAGATCTGAAAATTGCTGACTTGATGTCTTGAAGTATGGATTATTCTAAACCTTGACTACTTCGCGTGCGCTATTTTCAAACTAAAAATTAGTTTGGGGTTTTCTTCGATACCTGAATAATCGAAACATTGGTGGTTTTAAGGTTCTATTTTCTTTACTAAAATGGTATAATGTACAATCGTCGTTTAATTTTTTACGTGTTCTATTGTTATTTTTATAATTATCGACTAATAGATTGTCCGCATTTGGAAGGTGAAATTTGCTAACTTATTGTGTTTGTACGTCGTATGCCTCTCTGCGTTTTAGAGTTCGAAACTTCGTTCCCTGGCTCTAGCTACTTATGGAATAGGAAATATCTCCGGATCAAAAGTCGGCTTAGAAATTACATACAGGTGCCGTTGCCATGAAAGTCTTTTTAAAATACTGTAGCATATATGTACGCTAATCGTTTTTAATTACCATGGTTTAAGTGTAACATTCTATATTTAATATAGAAGCTTATCTATTTATAGTTATTGAACTAGACCATTTTAAAGATTCTATCTAGTATTTTTAGCACACATTCTTTTCTGTCAAGCAACTTTTTGCCGGGATCTTGATACATATTTCTATTTTACATTCGAAGGCTTTAAACTGGGTACATACCTTGGTTGGTTTTGTTGGAGTAGGCGAGGTTTGCGGGCTTTTGATTTTTGTTTTCCAATAAATAATTTGTACGTCAAGGGTCCACTATACCACAAGCGACACACCAGAAAGTGCTAGTGAAAACCTTATGCCCAACCCCTCTCTTTTATTTAATTCATTTAATTCGTTCAACACCTTTCGGCGGGGATCATGAAGTTCTGTTTCCTTGAAGTTCTTCATTTCAGCACCCCCTCCTATCACAGGCTCCTTAACATGATTAATAATGATATTTAAACCTTCGAGGGCATTATCTTTGCCCGAGATTTTCTGACATTCATCACGAAGTACTTTAAATTCCAGTAACAAATGGTTTGGCATCATATGACCGTATAATTCGTTTTCTTTGATGCCGTTACAATTGGAACACTCTAGGACTATTGCTTTTAACAGCTTGTTTACCACCAAGGGCGACACATACTGCCAGATTTTATGATTTGTAGAGCTTTTAGATACCCCATCACCTTCACAATCTCCAAATATTAGAATGTGAGCTTGGGATTGGTTATGGGTAATAAGAAATGACGATGAAATATAGTGATCTGCCAGTAAGCTCGACATGGCTGGGGGCAGCTGAGTAGGGACCTGAGCAACTAATTTGCCATGACTTAATTCGAACATGGTTATGGAATAAACACCACAATTCCAGGGAATCCAAAACTCATGCGGCACCATATTTAAGATCTTGTAGTAAGGCATGTCGGGCCATATAACGCCATTGAATATATGTTTTTGCAATGCGTTGATAGTATATGAGGAGCCATGGATCGTCTTGGGTTTAGCCACCGAGAATCCAGACAGATTGATCACCATGCCAGCAATATGATCTAAATGAGGATGAGTGATGAGATAATCACCCAATCGACAGGTGACCTCTTGAGCCACTTGGAAGGGCGAGTGGACGGTGATGTTTTGAAACGGGGTAGATATGGGGATCTGGATATACTTTTCCAACGGAAGACAATCGGGATAGTAATTTAACAACTTGGAATTTGGTGCCCCACCGGTGGTTTCTTGATAGATGATCTCAGCTAGTTGAGCCATACCAGCGCCAGCATCAACACACAAAAGAGAGCCGGGCGGGGCCTCGTCATCTATGATCTGTTGATAAGTGGTTTGGTACGGCTTAAGTAGAATAGCACAGGTAGTACCATCCACAGGGCCTCCCGAAGCTCCTAAAAACGTCAACTCAAAACTCATGTTGCAAGGATGAGACAAAGGAGGTTGATGAGAATAAGGAGGATTGCACGTCAGCGTAGGCATTAGATTTCAACACTCCGACACTAGTGGGATAGCCGTCCGAACCAAAAAAAAAAAAAAAAAAAAAAGGTTGAATGATAGTAGAGCCAGAAAATCAATAATAAAAAAAACCTGACAACCTTAAATATTAATACTACGACACCTATGTGGCTGTCGCGACTATAATGATGGTTACTAATAATTAGACAAGTCTGCACAGGACAACCTGGTGCTACTATATATATATACATTTCGCGGGCTTATCTATTAGACGAGGTTTTCGCGGTACCTAAACTGGTGTTGGGGGAGAGTGGGGCTAGTTGGTGGGGACCAGACTAATGACTCGGTGCAAAAAAAAAGATATGGAGAATGGAGAATGGGGTATGGGGGACCGGGGTATGGGGGGACCGGGGAAACGGAGATGCCTTGGCCCAAAATGAGATGGGATGCTGTATATTACCAAAGAGTGTCAGTAATCAGGAATTCCGAAGGTGTCCTTCCCTCAAAACAAACAACGTAACCACCAGATGGCAAAGCCACCTGCTTGCCACATACTCATACACTCACACGTATTATGTTTCTGTGTCTAGTATGGCAACTTTGTTACCCACTGCAAGTTCATGCAACTGACACATTGTCACTTTTTTACTGTTGACACAAAAAGTCGGTTTGGCGACGTGTGGAAATCTCTGTCTATTGTTCTTGGACTTCTAGAAAAATGCGCTAGTTTAATTACCTGCAATCACTCTCCTCATAATATCCCCAATTCATGTGGTGTCTTGACATCAAGGTGGGGAAGGGATGAAACAATCTGGTTCAATTAAATGGTACCCATCTGTGTTTCAAACATTATTTTGCTAACTAGGTTGTACGAGAGTATTGAATATTTGTGGCCTTTTTTCATTTCCCCACAAACACTAACAAAAAGAAAACAATTCGAAGTGATCCCAAGAGGGGGAATTCTACTTGGATCAAAATCTTCACCACTTAGGAGCAAGTGGGGACGTGGGGAGATGTGACAGGGGGGCAGTGGTGACTGTTTTAATCAAATCCACAACTGTTGGTAAATTACTTCGGCGAACACAAAAACCAACGATCCTCCCCTATCGTACATGTGGGGCGCCAATTAGATTCATGCGTGGAATCGGTGCATAGAAGCTTGGTATGTTCCATGGTTATTTGACGGTTGGTCTTCACAACCAAACCATAATCTCCCAATTGGACCGATTTTTGGATGTGCTGCACTGGAAAGCCTAATTGTAATTTTGGCGCTTTGTTCCTGACTCCTACGGTCCTGTCGAAATCACTACAAAAAGGTGTTTCTTCTCTTTTCTATTTTCTAACTTTGTTGTGGTCGGTGCCTAATAATACATCGGAACCCAGAAAAAAAATTTTTTCTTCTTTGCTTTCAGGTTTATTTAACTCCCTATTGTCTTTTTTGGGATAATTATTCTTTAAGGCCCAATATAATCTGATAGGGAGAATCTACAATATTACAAAATAGCCGACCTCTCTGTATTTGTGGTCGACGATCTGCAATGCTCTACAAATTTATTTTGAACCATATGTATTCATACAAATGTTTCCACCAATTATTGGTGTGGTGTAACCCACCACAAAACAAAACAGTTCAATGCCTCGGTTACATTTAGCTC
The DNA here is from genome assembly GCA_030561385.1 of Suhomyces bribrorum. Classification (NCBI taxonomy): domain Eukaryota; kingdom Fungi; phylum Ascomycota; class Pichiomycetes; order Serinales; family Debaryomycetaceae; genus Suhomyces; species Suhomyces bribrorum. The sequence goes on along the minus strand of JAKTXG010000102.1, from coordinate 30,930 downwards.
CTATCACATTAGATAGGGAACAGTTTGTGTTTTATTGCTGTTTACTTCCGTAACCACGAATATCCCTGGCGAATTTCCAACTTTGGTTGTCAACTTGAATGTCTTTTTCAAATTCAAATTTTTCGCCATTATCCTTAATAGTAACCATGGAGAACTTATCAAACGATCTAGCATCTCTATAGAATAACACCCTCATACTATCCATGATTGCCTTTTTGGCTTGTTCTTCGGTAACATTGACATATTCAGGGTCACTTGGAATCAATTGTCTCAACAATGGGATGGCTAAATGATTACCGAACCCAGTGGCCAAGGTGGACGATCCATACGACACACCTAATAAGTCCACATATCTTAAAAATGGGGTTCTATCATCATTGAATCCCGCCACCAATACTGCATTCCACAATGGATCCATCTTGGATCTTCTGTTGTATAAAACACGGGTCAAGTATTCGTGAACATGGGGCGCTCTCAAGTTGTGGCCTCCATCGTTATCATAAATCTCTTCGTCTGTTTCTAATTCATTCAAAATTCTGTGTAATTGTTGCATATCGGAGATATCTCCAGAAATACCCACCACGGTTTCCTTACCGACTCTGACCAATCTCTCAATGTTATTGAATCTCATCAAAGATCCGTATGATCCCATGGTATCAGCAGCCATCACAATTCCGTCTTTGTATTTCAAGGCAATCACTGAAGTACCAGTGATGATTGGTTGTTGAGTATTCATCTTGGGAAATTGGTCGAGCTGCTCCATTGAGGCCTCAGTAGTGTGGGCCTGTGCTATGGCATGGTTGTATGCGCCGTATGTTTCGTTGTTGGGGCGGCCCCACATAAATGGATCGTGATTCATGATTTATAGATTACTTTCGTCTTATGGAATCCCTAATAAACTGAGGAAAAACGCTGTCTATGCAGAACTTCGATGGTATTCTTAAAGGCACTATTGATTTGGATGTGTTTGCTGACTGATCAATTCAGATAGATGCCCCAGTGACGTCAATTGTTGTGTTTTGTTGCCAGTATACTAGTGTAGTGGTGATACTTTTGAGTGGCAATTCGACGAGGGTTTGCCTCTGCTTGTGTGCAGTATCGTCCTCGATATATTGTCACGTGATCTATTATCCTGGTCTTGGGTTGTTCAAGATAATATTTCAACTAAGTCAACACTCAATGGTTCAAGCATATGGATTAACCCCTCTATACACTTTTATCTTTATACTAAACTGATAGGGTTCACAAGCATTTAGTTGCCTCATATCGGCAAACTCCTTTTCTTACAAATTACAATAAGTCGTGTGAATACCGATTTTCAAGTTTTGGTGTAACATCTCTTATGTTAGCTTAAACAGACCCCAAAATCTAATTGTAATTAGATTAACATTCCAAATATTTATATGTTCATCTTGTTAATAGTAGAGTATTATTTCGGGGGATAGGATTTTTTTGTAATTTGGATCCGAATCTTGATCTTCGTCGTTGTCCTTCCTATCATCAGGTCCATGACCGTGGCTTCTTCGTTCTGTTTTTTCCCTTCTTGTAGGAGTCTGGATCAAGAGCATAATCTAAGTCAAATTTGATGTTGTCAAAAATCTCTGATGCATACCAGTACGATTTTGGAGGTGTACCATTCGCAACGTGATCTAGGTAACCTTCAACAATAGCATTTGTAATAACGTCGATATTTCTATGACCCTTGTTTACGTTGTATAGGTGAAATAAGAAACCGTCGAAATTACACGCCAGTAGGTATTGCAATGGCTTTTCAGAAACATAAAATTCTGGAGGATCTGTATAGATACACAGCTTTGTATCAGTAATGATATTTACTATTTTGACAAAATAGTCCTTGATCTTGTAGTGTAAGATGAGCTTCTTCAGTGCTTTCAAATTTGACACAAGCTTCTGGGCTTTGGCTTCAGGCATGCATCGAATAGTAGCAATGTTTCCTAATACCTTTTTGTCTCTTAGAGTCCGGATAAATTTAGAAATGAAATATTCATATAGGATAATAGCGTCTATTCCTTCAGTCCAATTTAGTGATAAGTTTCGGCATTTAGGATGTTTCGATCCATATTCGATGAATGTCTTTAATGACGGTTCACTATCGAATAAGCTTTCGAAAGCACCATCCCATTTTCCCATTGATGTTGCACTAGCCATTGAGAAAACTGGTATCTTATTGAAAAAATTGCTTATGGCGTCATTACACATTGCATCGGCCAGAATATCAAACTGGTACAACTGACGACTAACATTGGTTAGGTAAACTTCATTCTTGATTGATTTTTCAGCAATTTGCAATTTATTTGATTTAATCTCGTTGTTCATTAGTGCAAGATGAAATGCAGCCAGTTCAAGTTCCGGCTCAAATTGCAGTGTAATCTACAGTATGAGCTGCAATTCTAGGTCCTCTGTAGAAGAAAGTTCCTTCCGGAGATTGTCATTTAACAATTGACCTGATTTATCCTTAACAACGGCATGATTCTCGATTTGATTATCAATTCTGATCTCACAAATCTGACTATCATCTCAATCGTTTTCAAGTCTAGACGAAAAACTTGCATTATCGTCTTCCTTTGCTGAATATGACACAATTGACAACATTTTTGAAAATAATTTTCGTAGTTTACTAAAGTAGATTTTGACTCTTAATCTGTTGGTAGGTTTTGTTGAAGTCAACATCCTAGATGTTACACAAAAACATTAGAAATCGGTAGCCCTAATCCATGTTCTATGGTAATACTACTTAATCTGGGTCCTAAGGCGGTTAGTGTTACACGATTAGTGTTAGACGATTCGTATACCCGAAGGTCACTGGAGTTAAGAGGGGACATAAAAAAGTATAAATTGGCATCAAGCTACGTGCTTGATTCATTGAGTGTTGGATAAAGTAGAATATATCATTTCGAAGTTTTACAGTATTTCCGTAGGCACCAGGATATATAAGTCACGTGCCATTGTATCCAAACCAAACCCATCAACATAGATGTTGCACAAAAATATTAGGAAACGGTAAGGACACTATTCAATATTGACTCGAGGGGTAAGAGAAGTATCACAGATATGAAGAGGATGCCACAGTTATGAAGAGACTATACACTGTTACCGTATGACGCAGTTACATATCTGAGAACCCCGCTCGAGTAAAGTGTATGAAGAAAGTATAAATAGAGGTCAAGTCGTAGACTTGATCCAATGGGTATTGGATAAGGTAGAATATATCGTCTTTGTAGGCATACAAGTGCTACTAAATGCGAAACCAATCCTCAATAGTTCAACATCCTGTGTGCATGTTATCTTTGGGTGTTGTGCGCACGGGACACATATAGTCTACCACCATGTGAGCGATTTAATCCTCCACCTTCACTTCGAAAAAAGTGGTACGCTGTTCAAGAATTATTCTTAGGGGTATTCTCTGAATCTTCTTAGGATACCCTTCGTTACTGTTTTCTTCACTTGATGAAGAAAGCACGGCAACAGGATAAACAAATCCGTGAACACTACCATAAATACTCTTGTTCTCATAAAGTCTTATTTATGTGTTTATAGGCGCCTCAAAACGAAAAAGCCTCCATTCTTCGTGAAGTAACATCAAAATCATTATGAGCGTTTATATACTACTCTAGAAGGTTCCATGGGTTGTGGAAGTTTTAACTTGTTGTGGCTACGCGGCTCCAAATTTTAGGGGGTAGATAACAAATTCCACCCACAACAAGAGGCTTCAAGTCCAAAATTGAAGTATAAGAGGAGGACCAAATTCCCCAGGTATTTGGAACTGTTTGATAAAAAATAAAATATACACTCTATTTAACAAGCCCAGAGTATATATTTAAGTGTGCTCACGTGCTGGTTTATTTAGCTATTAACTGTTGAAGAAAGGGTCTACTAGTTGTTAACAGAAAGCTTGTGTTAAAAATGTCTTCTTCAATTGCTAAATCTAATGATGTCTCCAATGTTGCAGACGACATTGCTTCCATCAAAGAATTCATGGCTCAGATGCAACAGTACATGATCCACAATGAAACTGTGATCGCTAATTTGCAGAAAAATATTAATGAGTTAAGGGAAGTAAGTAATCCTTTGTCATGTGGTGCCAAAAGCGTTTCGAAGAATTATAATTCTGAGAACGAAAGTGACAATAATGAGAAGTATGCTGCAAAAAATGATTTTCAAATAGTCAAGGATTCGGTCGATTCAAATTCCGGTAGTTCAAGGTCTACCACACCAGAAATTTCTAATGATATTACCTCGATCAACGACAGCATGGCTCTGATCAATGAGAAAGTGGTCAATAACGATACTAAAATTGTCGAATTGCGTGATAATGTTAGCCAGTCAAGGCAATTCGTAATTGCTGACAAACCAAAGGCCAAATTAGAAAAGCAACCAAAGACATCTGGCAATAGTGGTAAACATACTAAAGCAGAACAAGAAAAGCCTTATAAAGAGATCTCAATTAGATTTTGGTGGCTGTCTTGATTTTTATGTCCATTTATTTTTTTAATTATATCACCAGGATACGTAATTATATGGTTGTCTAAGCAAAGCTTCAAATGAACGTGTTTTAATATCAATAATTTCTTACGAAGTGTAACATCTTTTTATAAGTAGTTCTATGGAAAATGCAGTTGTTGTTGCATTCTAACTTGTAATGAACAGTTCCACACATTATTGGGTGCCTCCATTATTGAAGAGATTATGCAACATTCTTGTTTTCTGATATTTTCCCGGAAAAAGAACTTGATACCTTAAGATATTACAGCACACAAAAAGTCTGGAAAAGGGTATTGCACTCTATTTCATAAACGGAAAGTTGCTGATGTAAATGGTAGAATTGCTCAATAGTATGGGAAATGATTCTATGGTCATTATCATCCCTATCTTTTGTTAGAATATCTAATAAATACATCTAAATAGTGCAATTCTGTTATTGTTTTAGGTCAAGCAATGACAATTCACCGGTGTCATCACTGATGCTATATTGAGATACATAGAAAAAAAGGACTAGGAGCTCTTTGCGCATAGAGATTCCATAGAAGATTATTTTATTCACGTATTACTTTAAAGAAAAATAACATAAAGAGTGGGACCATCCACATTAACAAGGAAAAATCAAATCAAAAGGGTACCGGGTGTAAGAATCTAATAACTAAGGAGTTGCAAATAAGTATATAGCTCTCTCATGGTGCTCACGTGCCATTGTAGTTTAGCTACCAATATCCCGAGAACCCGGTGTTACTCGGAAGCAGAATCTAAATACAGTGGTCCACAGCCGAAAGTGGGTCATTATCTGGACTATTTTGAGTTTATATTTTAAATAGGATGTGTCTATAGAATTCTCCAGCTTGCACAAACTCGACAAGTATTGATGGCCTCATTCTATGTAATTTAGTACACCAAATCGGCACCTCCACTAAGAACATTGTCGATTTCAATTTCCTTGGGAGCTTTGTATCTAAATCTGGCCGATAATTGACTTCTGGAAAAGAACTCACCGTTTTGTGGTTCGACAGGGTTACTGTTGAAATACAGAGATCCTGAGCTCGATCCTCCCGATGGCATCAATCCGTTTGGTGCCAATGGATGTGCTTGTGGACCATGCGATGCGCTTTCTAGATGTTAGTTTTGAACTACTTGATTATAAACCCACCAAAGTTGGAGATATTTCAAAAGATTGATACGATTATACAGGGTCCTATGACCAGCACTACTCCATTGCGGCCGTAGTTTCTTGATTTGAACCCTCTTCGTTTTCATATTCTTCTTCCTTTCACCCTTCTTCTTGTTTCTTGTTGTTTCTTCTCCTTAATCTCGTTTTGGTTCTGGTTCTGGTTCTTTACCCTTTTTAACTTTTCAAGTATAACTCGGCAAAATTTTTACATACTAGACACGTGTGGACCACCAACAAACTTGATGAGCGGAGTGTGCTTCAATAATGATATGGTTGGTCTCATTCTGGGGTTGGTATTGTAATAAGTAGAATGATGATTTTATTGGATGCCCGGGAAATATGGAGATCGCGAGTCACGTGTTCTCGGAGAAGTATAAGGTTGGTTTTACAATTTACAAATGAAAAAGGGCAAAAGACAACATATACAGGTATATACAATTATCGAGGAGCGGCAGGTTAATAGCTGGAAATAAGGTCAGTAATTTGGCCAAGGTGAATTTTTTTAGCTTTTTTTCGATTCTTTTCACATTTCATAATTTTCCACAAATACAACCCTCAAGCTATAATGGACATTACCGAACTACCAGTGGAGATCCTCCACTTGATTCTACTATTTCATTTGCTTAAAACAAAGCAATTAAAGTTGCTATTACCGTTCTTATACACATGTAAATCGATCTACTTCAAGGGAATCCCATTTGTGCTAAATTTGCACCCATTTATATTATCCACACCAGAATCCGTGAAAAGGTATTTCACAAACCCCAAGCATATCCGCATATTATCCATTGAAGTAAACAGAGATATCAACGAGCAGTTTCTTTACAGTCGTTTGGTTCGTGACATGAATAGCTCCAGAAATATACGCCATGTTCTTGTCCACACCAATAGCATTGCACTGCTTAGTCTCACGGGTATTGTAAATATCAAATCGTTGACTATAATATTTGACAAACATTTCAAGCCACCATCGTTGGAACTTGCAAATTCTCTAATACGAACCAAACAAATAATTTCACCTTCTCTTACTCACCTATGTGTGGCCTTCACGAAACGCCGCATGTTAGCCTGGATCAACCCGTGGAAATGTTTAGTTTTAAGAGGCAATATCACCAATTACTCCGACTTTGTTTCAAGATATTCTCGGACTTTCCTTGCAAATACAAACTGTAATATGAGTCCTTGGAACAGCCTTGGCTTGGTTTTTGCAGATATGCTAACCCGATCATCAATTCAAGTCTTGGAACTTCAGAGCTTTGATCCAGCATTCATTCTAAATCATGCCCCTTTGATTCCTGATTTGAGATTGCTCGTTTTTGATGAGTCTGCTGCAATTTCCATTCCTTTTTGGTTTGACCAATTCCAAAGCAAAAACATCAACTTGAGGAATGGAAGATATGTCCATTTGGCTATGAGAAATCCTGTTTCGGGATGTTTACTAGTAAGGCAAATCAGGACAAGTGCATGGTCCTGTCATTATGATGAGCAAGCATTAAGCAAACTTAAGAAGAGATTGACTAGTAATTGATGAGAGAGCTGCGGGTTAGAGGAGATATTGCCATATAATATTGTATATTACCTAATTACATGTTTTTCGCAGCAATTGATTTCTGAGTATATAGAGTAAAAGATTCCTATAAATCCTTACAGACAATTGTCCCCATGGATCTGGTAATGGCCACTGGATACGACTACTAGCAGGAACCAACTCTTTAAAATGGCAATCAATTCATGTGGTTGGTTTATGTGAAATCGAGCTAAAATTGAACTTGAACACCCAGTCCATATCAAGAGCAAAAACCTCCATCAAGCAAAAACCATCAAAACACTCTGTTAAGCACGTATATCTCGCCATTTCTTGAACATCGTCACCATCATATCGTCTAGTTGCACCATAATAAATCCCATTCATTGTGGTTAGAAACATCCATGGAGTGTGCACGTGATATCGAAGTGTCAATTTCAGCACTATTGACACTTCATCAGGACCTCTCCAACACATATCCCAATGTCTGACAAGTTGCAACGCACGATCCAGCGGTTCCAGGCGAAAATAGACGCCGGATCCTTCTACGAGGCCCATCAAACATTGCGTACAATTACCAATCGTTATGTGAAAAGCAAACAGTATACGGAAGCAGTGGAGATCTTGTACCAAGGGGCGGTGATTTTGGGGAAAAATAAGGAGTACGGGTCAGCTAGTGATTTGATATCGTACATGATAGAGGTGATGAAAGAAGGACAGCTCTTTGACAATGTGAAGGTGATCCAAGCCATGAGCTATTTACCAGATTCGGAACCCAGTTTGATCGATTTGGCTAAACAAATTAGTCAAGCATCTTCCAACAAGTATGGAGACCCGGAGATGCACCAATTCTTTGGCAGCAAGATGTTGAATGCAGTCAAACAAGGTGAAACCAAAGTATTCCCCTTGGCAGAAGTACATCTTGTGTTAGGAACATATGAATCGGTACCAATATATGGAGATTTTTTGTACCAATGGTGGGCTGTCAATGGAGGAGATCCTGGAGTATTTTTGGCTCGTGGAATCATTAATTATGCATACTTGAAAAATATCAAATTTGCTAGAGAAATTGGCGAAAAATTCATAAATAAATTGGTTAAAGAAGGAAAACTTACCGAAAGTCAAAAGGTCACTGAAGGAGGGGTGTCGATCTACGTGGGGGATTATCCACTTCTTACATTTTTGCAGCTTCTCTTGGTCACCCTCAGCAAGGATGCTTCCAAATTTACCACCTTGTTTAATCAGTATAAACCTACTTTGCAACGCCATTCGCTCGTGGCTCCTGTCGAACATCTTGGAAAGCTTTATTTCAATTTGAAGGGTCCTGCTGTTGCACCTAATATGATGTCGTTTATGGGAGATCTTTTCAAGTAATGAGTATTTAGTCATATATATATACCAGATATATCCCTAGTTAGAAAAGAAAATGCATTTTGAGCATTTCATCAAATGGATAGAAGACGTTTTTGGGGTTGTTTTTGGCTAGTCACCACGTTTAATATTCAGCAGTTCTAATGCCTGTACCAACTCTGGCCGCTTGGCCCTAATCAACTCATTTTTCGCCTCTTCGTAAGAGCACCACCGTCTTTCACGCTTGTTAGATTCTGGCCATTCTGCACTCAATTGACTAACTATAAGCTCAAAAAAATGGAATTCGGTCTTGGGAATAGTTTTGCCATCTTTAATGTCCGACTGTACCGGGGCCTTTGCACCCCTAGAATCAAACACTACTGGCAATTTTTGGTAAATCACACCTTCCACGCCCGCTTCTTCCCAGGTCTCACGTAAAGCAGTGACCAGGAAATCTTCTCCTTCATCCAATTCGATTCCTCCTTTGGGTAGCACCCACCTTCCTACGTGAGCCATAGACTGGACCATCACCACCTTGTCTTTTTCTTCGTTCAAACACACACATCCAGCCACCATCCGGGCGCCATTTTCGGGGTTATACCGTTGATGTTCACGGCCAACACGTGAGGTAGACGGACGACTGGCCATTTCTTGAAAATTTCGGTGGGGGAAAACGTAGACAGTCTATTCGAGTGGATTGCTACTATGGACAGCAGCAGAATAGTCTGGTTGTAATGGGGTCCTGAAGGAAGTGGTGACTAATTGATAGATAGAGAGGTGATGGGGAAAGGCACGTGCGGCGGAATCTGGGGTCGATGGGTGCAGGAAACTTGTGTTTTCCAGATGGGCCAAAGGGAACATAAACTACACGATTGTAACCACAGGAATTTCCAGGTGTGGTGTGATTGTTCCTAAGAGCATGCTGCTATGGCACGCTAGATTCTCGGGGTTTTGCCCTATTTGTGACTGGCACTGGCGTGGACTGGAGCTGATTTGTTGCAGTTTTGTGCTCGTCAGTATGACAGTTTCAGCATTCGCTTGTTCGCGCGAGCAGTTGTTAAAACGTCACATATACATATCAAGATAGAGACAAAGACCGTGATGAAGTTGGGAATCCTAGCCACGATCTTGGGTGTTGTGGCTGCTCACGGGGACCATGGCGGGCACGGAACACAGCCACGTCCAAACGGCGTCTCTTGGGAAAAGTGGCACATGTTGGAAGAACATCGAATCGACCAGTACAGTGCTGAGCTCTTCTTTAAGATGCACGATAATGGCAATGGATGGGGACGTCAAGAGATCCTTAATTTGTACGGGTTGAAGGAGACGCCGGGGGATGGGTCGGGGATGGGTGAGGGCAAGATGGTGGTCAGTGAGCTGGAAAAGGATAAGGTAGTGGTGACCATTCTTCAATTGATCGATAAGAATAGAGATGGAATCGTGTCACTTGATGAGTGGAAGTCGTTCACGGGCGAGTTGCCCGATTTTGGTTATGGTTCGGGGCATCATTTTGATTTCGAGCAGGAATATGAAGAACATCACTGGAAGTTATATCACGCTAACAACGATCCAGATGTGTTGATCAAACACAAAGAAGATATAGAGCATGAGTTGCTCCATCATGAGATGGAAATGGAAAGCAACGAGGGGGGGCAGGCCAAGGGTTGGTTTTCGGATGTTAGGTTGGACCAAGTGGCTTTTAAGTATAGGGCACAGTAGTTGTGATTTATAAGATATTTTGTAGCACTTGGCAAAAAAATAAACCAGATTTTATCGTAAATTATTGGGCTCGAACGTAAGAGGGATTCTGCTTTTTGTTAGTGGAAGCCGTTGTAGTGTTGAACTATCCAATAAATATTATAGTTTTGGTAATATATATATATATATATATCTTGTATACAAGCATGTCTATAGATTATTTACAAATCGCCATGTCCAACATGTCCATACAATTGACAATGTTTCATGGGTGCTGAGTTCTGGAGGTGCAACATGGTCTTTTCCGCACAACCAGTTGTGGTTCTGCCACCACCCATCCATAACTAACCTGGCAAACCTTCATCAAAATCTACAGGGTCCTGGAGCCTCTAACTGGGTGGCTGGGTGCCAGTCATTGTGAGATGGTGCCACTGGCACAGCTTCTCAAGTTGGCCAATTGGTCCTTGCAGTCGCCAGTCCCGCTCAAGCACTCGCGATATTCTTTCAACATCGCTGCACATTCTCCCTGGATCCGGTGGAACGCTGGTACTTGCTTCTTGATACAAGCAGCCAATTCCATTTGTTGCTGGTCACATTCGGCCCCTGTACTCATACACTTGTGAAGAGCAAGAAAAGGCTGCGGGCAATGACGGGCAATGTCTTCCATCAACACCTGGTCGAGAGCGCCGCTTTTGTCCATACTGTTGGTGTAGTTGGTGTTCGTTGGTGGTGGTTGGCTGCTGATGTGGGTGCACTGATTTGGTTATTGGTTGTGAGTATTATATGTAGGAATCTTGATGGTGATCGCACAACTGCTACAACCAACCACATCTACGGCCACACTGGTAGGGTGCTGACATCATCAGATAACTACTGGAGACCTCGACCACGTCCACACTCTGTTTAGGTGAATATTTTCCGGCTCTTCTTCCGTCGAATCCTTTTGTCTCAGCCATCTACTGCCTCAAATACAACCCCAAGTTTTCCACTAGTTCCATAAAACCCATATCAGCCAATTGATTTGGTTATTAGTCCTTAACCAAATATCTTTTTTTACCTTTTTTACCAGTATTTCACCAATCTTCACCAGTTGCTCCCAATTTTCCCCGTTTTGTACTGGCGATGTCCCTCAGATTCACCCTTTTATCAGTGACCTGGATCCCTGTGATCTACACATTCACCAACCATGTATACCAGCCGTACCAAATACGAGGGTTTTCCATGACTCCCACATTCAATCCAGGCACAGAGACCACCGCCAAAGATATCGTGTTGGTCAGCAAGTTCAATGTCAAAGAATCCAAGTTTGAGCGAGGAGATGTCATCATGTTCCGATCACCAAATGATCCCGAAAAGATATTGACTAAACGGGTCACCGGAATCCAGGGCGACATAGTCAAGCCCAAAAGTCCTCCGTATCCTAAAAAACAGACGGTTGTGCCCCGAAACCACCTCTGGGTCGAGGGCGACAATGCGTTCCATTCCATAGATTCCAACAACTTCGGTCCCATAAGTAAGGGATTGGTGGTGGGGAAAGTAGTGACGGTTTTGTGGCCCTTGAGCAGGTTTGGTGCCAGTATCCTGGGAGGAAGAGATGCCCGCTTGGACGATACCGTGACTGACATTCGGGTCAAGCTTATTGACGAACGTTGAAAACCTTTTGAACTACACATCCAAAGACATAAACTTCGCACCCTCCCACCTTCAATTGGTCTCCTGTCAGACTCCTAGTGGTTGAACCCAGTTCACGCCAAATTATAGCATTAATATATACCTTGTAAATAACATCTATGTCTCCCAAAAATTCCAGTTTACTACGGCTGCTGCTCTAACGCCGCTTCCATATCCAGCTGGTGATAATCTTTCACAGAAGATGCTTGTGAGTGTTGCAAATCGTGGGAGTCCAAATTGGAAGGTTGTCTCTTGTGTACCCATGTCGCCAAACAATCAATGAGGACCGTCACGCATGTAAGAATATTGAAGAAGATTAGATGGAATCCTTTCGTCTCCTTTTGAATAGGAGCTATGATCACGATAAGTGTGTATAATATATACATAAAATAGACAGTTATAAGACGAGCGAATAAAGGTTGCACTTTTGGGACCGGTCCACGTGTGGGCTCTGGAATCGCCCCCTTCTCTAGATCGTACTCTGCCTTTTCCTCTAACATGTTCATAGTACCTAAGGAACAAAGACCCAATAAATTAGCTTATAATTATATGTCAGTTCTGAATGTTCCAAGTCACGTGAGAGTGCTTTGTACAATTATGTGTACTGACAATTTTTCAGAAAATGCCGGTCTAGTATAGTGGTTAGTACAGTTCGTTGTGGCCGAACAAACCCAGGTTCGATTCCTGGGACCGGCAGAATTTTTTTTTTTTTTTTTTTTTTTGAAGTAGAATCTACAATGAAGTTGGCGGCGGATAATGGTGTATATATTCAATACTCTTGGATATTATTATCGGTGTCGGTGACCTTGCATGACACGATCTTAATGGCAACAAGCGCGTTATCTTCGTTTTTGATGTAATTGTTTGATTGGACCAGGTCAATCTTGGAATTGTTCAAATGCAATGACTTGTAAAATTCGAATTTGGACGAATCCTTATTGAGAATGTCTGCATGTCCAGTTATCATCACCGAAACCCTACTTAATTCGTTTCTGTTGATATTTGCAAGAAGCTCAAACAACGAGTTTCTTCTTTTTCCAGTATCTCCTCCGTCAGAAGTATCGTGGCTATCTTTTGCGGAAATCCAATCATGAACCAAAATGGAAACAATGGGATTGGACACCAAATTTTCGTATTTGGTGGTTCCCTTGGGTGTAGAGATGATTATATAGTCATTTTCGCCATCATGATAGTATGTGTAGTTCATCAATGAAACGTGGGGTACGTTATTCGAACAAGTCCCTAAATGGACAAATCGGGTGGATTTCAATAACGTGGTTACTGATTCTGGTAATGGTGCCATTCTGTGGAGGGGAAGTCACTGATGAAGGCCGATTTAGCGTAAAGAAGTAAGTGGAGTCGATGGTATCAGTTGCGGATTGGGTTGGACTGTATGGAGGACTGTGTGGAGAGGATTATTAGTAACTGATGACTAATTAATATTAAGGTCGTTTCTACAGGCTACAACACCAGAAAGTAATTACTTGGCCAATTACTTGGCTACTACACTCCATATAGAGTTGTGTTCTCAGTAAAGGGCTTTCTTGTAGTTAAATTTTACTATAAACTCTATGAAGAGTAAAAGTTGAGTTTAGAGGGATTCGTTCAAGAACTTGGCAACATAATAAATTCCAAAGGCCTGTTCAGGACTGATTTGATCAAGAGTCAAATTCTTATCGACAATGGAACGAAGGATTTGAGTCTCGAAGAACAAAGAAGCATCGTGGATTCCCCATGGCTCAACAAACACCTGGACTCCTGGACCTTTAGGGCCAGCTTTTCTTATAAAAGAGTGCTTGTTTGCATTGAAAACATTGTTGGAGTCACCATAGGTGTATCTGGAATATAATGGAACGTCCAAAGCATAATGACACCATTCCAAGACATCGTCTCTAAACGATTCGTCCTCACCAGCAAGTACAAACACGTCACTTTTCGAATCGTTCAATGTAGGTATATCTTGCCAGTCAGACTTCATCAATGGCTTCTTGTTGCTGGGAGAAACAAGCAAAGAATTCAAGTCCAGGGACCCAATAATAGGTCTGATGTGCAGTTGAAAGTTTTCATAGATGATAATATCCTTATCTTTGTTCTCAAAATAAGATCTTCCAGGTCTGTTTTGATGTTCTTCAGGGTACAACTTCAACCATGGACTTATAAGAATAAGCTTGGAAGGATATGGATTAGTAGATTTGGGCTCACTCTTCAATTTCTGCAAATACGTGGTGGCCAAGTGCCCACCCGCCGAGTCACCTATCAAGATGATGTTCGAGGAAGTCTTGGCCAAATTAGTGTAGGTAATGTCCAAATCATTCAATTGGGAGGGAAACTGGTAGCCGAAACTGGCCAAGTCGTAATCAAGCAACAAAATCGAAAGGTTCTTGCGCTTCTCGGGGTCCAACAACAAATGGATGGCCAAAATGCCTTCTATTTGAGTGGGCAGGGTTTGGATGAAATAGCCGCCACCGTGAAGGTACAACAAGACAGGGTCGCTAGACTTTCTGTCAGGTTTTTCGTAGATCCACAACGACTTTTCGTCGAACCGCTTACCGTAGTTATTCAACAGTTTGGTGAGACCACCATGTTTTAAGGGCACAATCTTGTTGATCAAAAAATTGTTACTAGCAAGCGACAAGATCCTGGCGTCTCGAACGGGCATACTGATTGCCAATTTCGTCACCACATATTTGAGAGAGAGCCTAAGATTGTTGTGATACTTTCTGACAGGGCCGCCTAGGAAGAAGTACCTGACAAAGTGGTACAACAACAGAGGCACAATTTTTAACACCACTATCAATCCTTTCAAGGAGAGCATGGTGATTGGAATAGAAGAGGAGGGGGTACAAAGCGACTGCCCAAGGAATTGGGCCGGTTGCTGTCTTTATAAACCATCCATGTGAAACATCACCGGCTACGAGAGGGGGAAGGTTGTTGTAGGGAACCCCCGCCAAAATACCCAAGGAAATTGTGTACAGGAAGCCAGGGCCGCAATCATCAGCTGTGAAAGGGCAACAATAACCACTAACCGATGATGGGTTTAGCCACATTATCACATGTCGTCTCTACACTAGAATCTGTGCGCAGATCGCTTCAGCGAACCTTTTGATGATGGCGCTTGTGGGAGGTAAGCGAACGAATGTTTGGGTGCCGGAGGGAAGATCACCATGTGCTCAATGCAGTACTTCAGCGGGGTGTTGGTCGTTAGAATCACCAGGGATGGGATACGTTGTGGTTTTTGCACCAATGAGGTAATGACAGGATAATAACAGGGGGTTGCGAAAAAGTATAAAGTATGGGGAACCCCTAATGTGTGCCAATAGGGGTACGAGGCACTACTGGTTGGGGCGTCGTGGTGGCTTGTGCAATTGAATATGGTTAATCTTCCACCCAATTACCCTTTTAGTGGATAATGGAGTGGATCGGTGATAAGTTTATAGATCGGGTATATGGTGACTGGATCTAGAAAGTTACTGGTTCTGTGATGAATCTTTTTGACCGATCTTCTTTTGTAATACATGGTTTATTGGAATACATGGTTCATCTATATTTAGGAGGATGATAACTGTTCACATATAGGTTAAAGGATTTATGTTGGAACTATAGAGTTGCTGAAAATATGATACAAGGTTAATGTTGCTGGCTCTGAAATTGGTTCCATAATGTTGTTGGCTCTTTAATTTTGTTGGGCCTATAAAGTTACTAGATTTTAGGCAACTTTTCCTAGTTCTATAATGTCACTGTATTTATCATTTTACTAGATCTATCGTGTTCTATGAAAGATCTTTATTTTATCAACCATTTTACTACTTCCTGACCCCTGTAGCATTAGCATTGTATCGTTACTGGCTCTACAACGTACACTTTTATTGGACTTTTCTTACAATTCTACAAAATTTGAGCCTAGTTGTTTCCAGATCGATAAGTGTGTTTTTTTTTTTTTTGCAACCCATCTGTAAGGCTCTGAATCGAATGTTGTTGGAAGCATAATATGTAACTGAGTGCTTCAAGATTCTAAAAGTCTTCAAGTGCTGGCTCATGCTATTTTCGTTCTTTTATGGAGAGTAGTGTTATTGGAACTATAAAGTAAGCTGTATATCGATGCTGGACTATGACCATAGATAGATCTATTCTATTTCTAGTTCTAGCCTCCTGGATCTTAATCTTACTGGATTTGGTTTCTGGATCTATTTTTACTGGATCTCGTAGATCTGATATTACTAAATATATAATCTTAGATCTGATTAATGGGCCTGATTCTTCTAATGTTGCTCTCTAATATTTCTGAATCAATAAGTCCCCTACTCTTACCAAAATTTGCAACATCTCTACTAACATCCACAGAAGATCAAATTGCAAATATGAATAATTTCACGTAGTCTATAAATTATACCATGGGCCCAGCACTGTTTCCATCACAACTTCGTCAATGGCTTATATACATTCAGCTCCTCCACCAAGCTTCCTAACTCCTCTAGTGAAATATCCAACTGGACCATCTTGTTCTCCTCGATAATCAAGTTTTTGTTCAAACTCACATTGGTGATGATGTGCCCGTCATTATTGGTGGTAACTCCTGTGGAATCAAGTAAAATCCCTAGCTTATAAAGGATTTCCCAGCTATTTTTCAAAACGTTAGCAGACCATATTTTCTGGTTAATCTTGATGTTGGTAAGCATCTTGCTATCAAGACTATTGGAAGAAGATGCCCCTGCGTTAGCATTAACGTTGAATCCCTTGATCATATCCTGATACTCTTTATATGCCAAGTTGAAGTTGATCACCTGTAAATCATACTTTTCTATCCACCGTGCAGCTGCTATCACCAATAATAATTCCAATGTAGACAATGATTTCACCAACTCCTGGATATGGCTCGAGGCTTGGTTCTTGATGTATTTCAGAAAATGTCCATCTTCCAAAAATGGCGAATCTACTGTAAGTTTCGACATGGGGTACAAACACACGTTATTAAAATCCTTATAATTTTTTATAGTGTAGAAATTCTGATACACCACCCTCTTAAAAATATTGCCGTGATGGAAAAGTGACTCAATATGCACATTCCATTGATGCCCATACGATTTATCAGCCAACTTTTCAATATTGTTCTCGCTCATTATCAAGCCTAGTTTAGCATTTTCCCAGAACTCTTCTAGGGTTATTGGTTTGTTAGTCGAAATGATTCGTTGGGAAAACCGACTTCGTACTCTTTTTTCAAGTAATTCTCGAGTGATCACTTTGGTGGATACCCCTAGCACACAGATTGGAACAGAACTGTTTTGCGATGCATCAAATAAATTGTAGAGGAGCGTTTGCTTGTTGTTATCGGTGAATCTTTCGAATTCTTCAATGACAAAAATCATCGATATCCTTTCTTCTTCGTCGTGTTCGTCATCTGGTTGCTGTTGTTGTTGTTGTTGTTGTTGTGCTCGCTTCTGTTTATTGATAGTGCTTAATATAACACCGAGGGTATCGTTGATAGATCTCTGTTCAAACGTTCCTGTCTCATCCTGTTCCATGTTGGTGCCTAAATTTTGATCCAATTGTTTGGCTATCTCTCTGACGGCAGAGTTGTCATCTGAATGGATAAATGCATTCAATCTAAATACAAGATATTGTCCATTGTACTTAGATTTCATATCCTCCAAAGCTAGGTCTATAATCGAGGTTTTTCCTGATGAGCGGGGCCCTATCAATAAGATTGAGTGGCCTTCGTTGTCTCGGATCGTGTGTTCTAACAATTTATGGATCTCATGATATTTTTCACGTAATGACTTGGACTCAACAAGGTTGGCGAAATTGCCGAGAAGTTGTGATGTTATTTGGGTCCTGAGATGATTGATATCATCCTCCTGTGGCGACACCTTGATTTTCTTGGTAGATGGCTCCATTTCAGTGAACAGAGAACAGAAACTAGCAAAGGAAGTCTGGAATATGGTATTTCATTCACGTGAGGTGTCCCGTGATGGCAGATCTCTTGATGGAGGTGGAGGAATTAATTCTGTGAAAAATTAACCGATTTAGGCAAGAGTTGACAAAAAGTGAAACACTGTACTTGAACATTAGATTTTGTTTTTGGTTCCGGACTAAACTAGCTGTCCAATAGCAACTAATTTAAGCATGATACCTGACATTTATGGTCACCAGGAAAATGGTCAGCAGTATGTAAAGACATCTTGTTTTCAGTAGGCGGCGATAGCTTCAGAACAATTGGTTCTTGATAATTCTTGTCGCAGGTTGAGCCATATGTAAACCAAATAATTATGCAATTGCAAGGTAAAAAAAAAAAAAAAAAACTACTGCAAAAATTAACTGCAACGTCCAAATATAAAGATCTAATACACATCTAATACATCTTTCTCCTACAATAAACTCTGGTATTATAAAAAGGTTATGACTTCGATCTGGCTTGTTGGAAGTTGGGCACATCGCACCAATAAATCGGTACATCTTCTCGACAATCCAGGGACCTTCGGTGTAGAAGGACCCATTTTTCCTGTTATGGCATTGTTACTCCTTCTAGTACTTCCCCTGTCACTCTTGACACCTCCTTGCAGGTGTATCGGTATTTTGTTCCCACTTAGGAAATGTGAAACATCTAAAAGTCGATGCACTCTCAAACATATAAGTGATAATTATAAACATGTTTCACCATCATGCCACACGCAAAAAATCCTGGAGATATGTATATGGATATATATAGGGACATAGAAGTTATGTCAAAACATGTAGCGACATTTACAACCAAAATCACATTTTGTCATCTCTTTAGTTTGTTGACTGTAATACATCACCAAAGGACCTACCAAAGTCCATCTTGTGTATCAACTAGAATAGGTTTTTACTGTGCAAAAATAGCCTTATAATTGGTGTAAGCGTAAGCCATGACCACCATCCACAAAACCTCCCTCACCAACCTCAACAAAACATCTTCAGGCAAGGTGTACGAAAAGGACCTCAAGGATATCTACTCGATCCTCATCCTATCGCTTGACCTTAAGCCAGCCGCTTCCAAAAAGGTATTTCTCACCAAACAATATTCCTATGGCTTTTACCTCCATCAGGCGATTGCCAAAATGAGCGATCTAAATCTACTGGTAGATCTCAGACAAACTGCCACCACAATTTCTTATAAGATCAAGCCTGATCTAGCACTAGCATTGATCACCAGGTTCTTTGATGCGAGACTTTTACATTGTCCTAGTGAAAGAACTAGGGCCACGGTTAAATCCACACTTTTGATCCAACCTACTCCAAAAGGGGTGGCCATATTGCAGGAGTTCTGTATCAATATTGGTATGAACAAGGAAAAGATCCCTGGAATCCTTCATTCTGACTTCAATTCTATGGAGTTGTTCCAGTTTATTCGTGCCCCAATCACTGATAAGATCATCTACTCCGAGTACTTGTTGTACTTGTTGTTCATAAGGATGTTTGGAGAGGAGCCCAACGTCTGGAATACCACCAAAGAGCCCGATCTCATCACCAACCAGCTCAAGGACCTCTTGGATCCAAACGAAGATTCCAAGTTCGATGCCTTGAATCCAATGGGTTTCGCAGCCATTCATAACCTCGGTTCCAGCCTTCCCAATGTAGTAGATGATACCAACACCAAGACATCAGAACCTCAAACTAGCCCGTTCCATCACAGATACTTCACCAATCCCGAATCAGACTCGCATGTCCAATATTATACGTCTGCTTCGGGAGTACGGCTTTTTAAAAATCGACTATTCGATATAGGAGGAAGCGAGGTCATAGTGGATTACTGTGTTAGTGGTAAGGCAATATACCAATGGATATTTGACTGTGGTGACATTTTATCCTCGTCTGATTGTTTGAAAATTGGAGACTTGCTCTTGAAGAATAATCTATTGGTGCCCATATTGGGGTACCCCTCCAAAGCTAATACCCAATTCTCACCAGCTAGAGACCACTTCTATGCCATGAGTAGTCTAGGTAAACAAATATGTCATTGGCAACAATTGGCCCAGTTTCAAGCTAACGATACAAACAGTGAAATTTCTTCCGATGTAATAAAAGACTTCTTTCACAATGGGTCCAGTGAGAACCCATCGGATTCTACAACAAATATTACCCTTGAAGACATTTTACAGGATCCTGGCTTGAGATACATTTTCAAGAAACATCTAGAGAACGAGTTCTGTTTGGAAAACCTAGATGCTTATTTGAACATTAAACAGTTTGAAGCTAGAATTTTGGCTTTAGCCACCATGATTAAACACCGTAAGCTGGACCTGAACAGAGAATCTATTTTCAAACTTGCCAACCTTTCCTTATCGCATGCTTACCATATTTTTTTTACCTACTTGAGTTTCGAAGCTCCGTTTGTGTTGAATATCGATTATCATTTAAGAGATCGTATTAATTCTGTGATGTTGGAGATCGAAAATGACGACCAGAACGAGGTACTAGGACAATCCAAGGGGAATTTGGACATTGCTGAATCCCATAATAAACAAGTAACCACTATTCCAAAAAGCCCCGATTCAATACATCTGCCTTTATTTTCATCCACTAAAAATGTGCTGAAAATAGACCATTTAGTAAGCTCCAGCACAGTTGTTCCCCAAACGATTGACTTAAGTGACCAAGAACCCCCAAAATTGGTCTATACGCCTATTGATTCTATTAAGTCGCCTACAGAAATGAGCTGTACTAAAACCTTGAAGCGGTTGGCGAAGATATCAGCTACTTTTGACCAAATCTCCAGTCATATCCACAGACTCATGGGTCAAGACTCGTTCCCAAAATTCATCAACAGTGAGTTGTTCAAACAAGCCACCTCCACAATGGAGGTCAAAAAGTTACATCGACTGAGTATATAAGTTGATAAATAATTCTTACAATGTAATTACGATTGTTACTTTCCATTTACGCTATAAATACATTGATTGTTATATAATAATTATGCAGTAGGTTCCAAAACGGTACCCTTCTTGATAGTAGCCCAACCAATCAATCTCCAGTGCTTGTCGATTCTTCTAGATAAAGCAATCTTTTCGTTGATTTCAGTACAGGCAGGCGAGGTCAATTGTAAACGAGCCATATCGGCCTTGACAGCAACGACTCTGGCACCGGTGGCAGTAGAACCGATATTAACCATCAAAACTTCACCCTGATCCAACTTTCTAACCTTGGCACCTTGCTTTTGACCATCGGTCTTAACACCCAATAATCTTCTTAATAAGAAGTAGTTGATTTCGATATCTGTGTAAATAGAAGGTAAATTACCCTTGGAACCAACAACTTGACCCACCAATCTATCAGCTCTACACAAGGTTGGATCAACCTTTGTACCCACACCAATTAACCCACCAGGAACTGCAAATTTCAAATCGTTGTGCTCGGCAAATAACGAGACAATGTTGGAGAAAATAGGCTTACATTGAATCTTACCATTGTCATCCTTGGTGACAATACCTGGTCTAATTTCGATTTCATCACCAATCTTGAAAACACCGTTCAAGATAGACCCACCGGCGACACCACCTTTCAAGTCATCGATTTCGGCACCGGGCTTATTAACATCGAAAGATCTAATCACTATTAATCTTGGGATGGCAGAAAAGTCTCTTACTGGAACAGGTATGGATTCAACAATAAATTGGTTGACAGCATCAATATTGTATTTCAATTGGGCGGAAATAGGAACAATAGGGGCTCCGTCGGCTATGGTACCTCTGATGAAAGATAAAATGGATTTTTCATGTTCTAAAGCGGATTCTTGTCTCATCAAATCCACCTTATTTTGTAAAATGATGACATGCTTTAATTTCATGATTTCAATGGCAGCCAAATGTTCGGAAGTTTGGGGTTGTGGACAAGATTCGTTACCAGCAATTAATAATAAGGCAGCATCCATGACTGCGGCACCTGACAACATAGTACTCATCAAAATATCGTGACCAGGACAATCAACAAAAGAAACATGTCTTAATAATCTGTAGCGACCAGTACATCCAGGTCTTTCACACTTTGGTCTAATTTCTTTGTCGGATTTAAAAGATTTATAAGCATCAGGAGCAGTACATTCTTCATTATCACACTTGTAGATTTTGGCATTAGCATATCCCAATTTGATGGTAATATTTCTTTCCAACTCATCCTTGAATCTAACGGTCTGGACCCCGGAAATGGCACGTACAACCGTGGATTTTCCGTGGGCCACATGTCCAATGGTACCAATATTGACAGTGGCTTGTCTATTAATGATCTCAGCCGATAATGGGGTCAACTCACTGAAGTCGGGGTTGTCTGGCTGTTCTGGTAATCCACCACCTTCTTCGAATTCTCTACGTTGCTGCTCTTCGTCGTGTTCCTCGTCCAAGCCTGCAAAACTGACGGTTTTTTTGGTATTCACTTCTTCAGTGGGTTGAGGTTCGCCAGTCTCTTCGTTTTCACTTTCAATGTCGTGTTCATATTGGAATTCTTCTTCTTCGGGCATATCTCCCCCGATCACGATATCGGGAGTGGCGTTTTCAATATCGTCGTAAGACATGTTGTAGATGTTGTTCTTACTTTTCACTAGATCAAAATGGAGTATATGGTCAAATTTTTCATAAAATTTTACCGGTGGACGCACGTACTCCTATCGCGTCGTGCGCATACCGGGTATCGCCAGGTCATCCAGGCCCCACCGTGACTCACACAGCGGTGTAAGGGGCAAAGCGAGGCTAGCGGCGTCGGGCCCGAGGCACCAAGGCGGCCCGGCGGGGCTGTTCTGGCTGTGGGTGCGAAATCGGTGTTTTACGAGGTCTACCAGAGGTGGCAAGTTCAGTAGTTCGCAGATGCGAATAAACGTATATACAATAGACAGGGTGTGGAACACCAGATACGAATTAAATAGTAGCAACGAGAAGTTGATGGTGAGAGGGAGTCCATGCTCATCTATTAGTATGTGCATTGTAGCATGGTTGGATTGGAGTGTAATAAATAGGAGCTAAAGGGTTGGTGGCCCCGTTGCCAGGTATATGTGTTATTGATGATAAAAGCTTGGGCCAGACATGTGTAGGTGCTGGTGTTGTAGATGCTGAGGGTTAAGAGTCGAGGGAATGAGGGAAAGCGAAGGATCAATAGAAATATGCGACAATATCCACTAAAAAATTGCATCTATTGAGTGTGGAACCCAAAATCATTCATCACACTATCAACATCTTTCCATAATAAATCGCTGTTGATATCGAAGGTATCCAACGATAATGGAATAGGAGACTCTTCTTGGCCCATTTGATTCATGCCCACCATCGGACCTGGTGCCCCTATATCGACCGGCGGCATGTAACCTCGCTGCTTGTATTTTCGGGTTGGGTTTTTGAATTGGTGATGATAATCCACACTAACGTTGGGAGTCACCACGTTTGAGTTGGGTGAATCTTTGAATTGAGGCGACGACTCACTCGAATTGTTGACCACTTTGAAAATCGAACTTCTCTTCTCATTGACTGATATGGGCTGTGGATCCAATGGAATGGTCCGGATGATTTTTCTGGCTTTGGATTCGGCATTGAGAGTATTGGATAATGAGCGTGGACGACGTTTACCTGAAGAAGTGGTGCTTCCTGGGGTGGACTTTTGACTTCCTTGGTTGCCAGGACCCTCTTCCTCTTCACTAACTATGGCTTCTTCATACTCACCATCTCCTTCAATAACTGGCTCCTCGCCTTCTTCATCTTCCAAGTCTAGTTCATTCTTTTCATCGCGACTATTCAATTTGATCATTCCAACTTGATCTCTCAACAAGAATAAACAATCGAAAAATACCGATGCAGACATTCTGTTCCGAATATTGATGTTAAGATTATTCATATTTTTCTCATGCAAATTTCTGAATAGTTGCCACATACTTCTCATGATTCCACTGGACCTATGAGCAATATCATGTTTCATGATCGATGCTTGGGCAGCCAAGGAAATGGCTATCTCATAGCTTTGTTTTCCGGACCCACTGTCCACATATTTTTTCATGGATGAATGAATTAACTTTCCTAGAATACAGGCTGCCTGCCAAATATCAAGAATATAAACACTAGGTAAATATTTGACGAATTTCTTGTCTTTTAATTGAAAGGATTGCGTATGATTGATCAAAGTGATTGCAGCATTGAAAAGCTGAATCAACCCTTTTTGAAGCTCAAAATCAGATATCCTTGATGAATCCATAAAGAAATAACTGAGCAAATGAACTCTAGCTGAGTATAATTGGAATTTTCTAAACCCATCATCGGGGGATAATTCATGGTTCATCTTAATTTCTATCTCATTCAATTTTCTCATAAATAACTTGAGAATTGGTAATCTTTCAGTTGAGTTGATTAGCCCGTAAGGATCCATTGGATTAGTATTTAAAGTTCTTTGTACTTGATCCTCAAAATTGGAGATTTCCATCATGAATTTGATTGAACTGGTGAGCTTGAATGCTGATGACGTCGAGGTGGTCCAAATTGAGGTGTCGAATTGTACAAATGAGGGGAATCCAAATGAAGTGGCAATGATTTGTGATACTATATTACATAAAATCCAGGTTTTGGAATTTTCCATGATTACTGCTGATTGTGATTGGGTCTGTCCTTGTTGTGGATCTTGGTCTGGTTGTATGGAGTCTTGAAGCTTGTACTGAGATCCAGGGGAATGTAAACCAATTCTGATCGATAGAAGTAAAGCATTCCCAATAGTATTATAGGATGAATCTGCACTGAGCGAAGACGTAATAGGGGGCCAGTAAGAGTAAAGCAAAAACGCCTGTACTGAATACACAGATAATGCATTGTATATGGGTTCATCTTCTTCAATGGGATTATATCTTGAGATTGGAGATATCATTATTTCTGCCAATACATTTTTGACCAATGGAGACAATTGTAAAAGCAATGACTTTTCGGAATC
The DNA here is from genome assembly GCA_030561385.1 of Suhomyces bribrorum. Lineage (NCBI taxonomy): Eukaryota > Fungi > Ascomycota > Pichiomycetes > Serinales > Debaryomycetaceae > Suhomyces > Suhomyces bribrorum. Next base: position 6,100 of record JAKTXG010000102.1, on the reverse strand, counting down.
GTCATTGAATCTTCTTAATGATACAAACATAATGACCCAAAATAATGACGGACTGAGCTTATATATTCTCTCTGGGCCCAAGCTGATGTCCACAACTGGAAGGATTTGGTGGTACCTTTCGATGTATTCAAGGTAAAGTAGCCTTATTGTTTCTGGTGATAATGATACAGTGTCGAGGGTTTTTTCTTCACACCTTAAAGCATACTCAGGCACGGTGAATTTTTGCTCGGGTTTGAGCAAAATAGATTCGTCTAAAGGTCTATAAATCGATGGGGTGTTTGGAACTGAGTTATTTGTTTCAGAAGAATTATGAGAAAATCGATGATCCTGAGGAGAATTCGTATTATGATGGTTGGTTACCGGCTGATGGTTTATTACTGGGTTACGGTGGTTGGGAAAATTTGGTGAGTTGGCCACAAAGGTGTTTTGAAACCTTATGGCTGGCTCTGTTTGAGAGGGAGGCTTTTGCCGTATATGATCGGGATTTGTAAGACCTAAAGCAGGTACTTTGGCAAAAAGCTCGGCAGTTTGAGCCAGGGTCAAAGTCTTCTTGAGCTCGGAAAATTCCTTCTCGATTTGGGCTATTCTTGCTCTCTTATAAGTCCGTTTATAATCAGATTTCAAGTCACAAGCAAGCCCCTTTTTTTGACACCGGCTACAAGGATCAGGATGCTTTTCATGGGCATCGCACCGAGACTTTTGTTGTCGGCATTCCACACATGCCATCCTCTTGGATTTCCCCGTCTTGAGGGCTGAAGGGGGAGGTGTTGAACTGGTGGAGTTGTGTCCAGTGGTGTTCCCATTAGGAGAGGTGCTGCTTTCCTCTTTGATTTGCTGATTGAGCACTTGGAGCTCATGTGACATGTTTGCTATATGCGCCAAGTTATCTAGGGAGTTCAGGGCAACTCCATTGCTCATCTTGGTGTCTATTCTATTGTTGTGGAAAGAATTCAGGATGACTACATCGCATCAAATTTTGGATCACGTGACCTGTCATTTACTTGGTCCATCGCCTCTGTAAACACTAGAAGAGAAGGAAATCGGTTGCTAGAGAAGGCAGATGGGGTACTGTTGAGTGTTTCTATGGCGGGGCCACTATTAGGCATTGTTTTAGGGCTAAATAGTTGGCTTATGTAATAGATATTTGCTCAATCTGATAGGTCGCGACCCAAAACGGCAATGAACGTCGGACAGTAAGTATTGGTAAGAAACAAAATAATCCAGAAATCGAAATTTCTGGCGGAGTTTTGGGACTGGACTTTTGGAAAAATTTGCTCGGAAATTGGTGGTATAAATTAGGGAAAGAACAACTTTTTGTTTTCTACATTACAATATCTAAGTTAAAGAAAGACTGGGTTTTCGAAACTTTTAAAAATTTGGGAATATGAAGAAATATATACGTTGCTAGTTTGTGGTGTTTAGGTAATTTCTAGGTTTATTTTGTTTGAATTTTATTTTTATTCTACTAGAAAATCTGGTGGTGATAGCGAAATGTAAAAAAAAAAAAAGATAAAAACCACAGTCACTAATTCCACGATAGCATACTGTTATCGTTCCAATCCAAATCAAATTCGGGTGACTTCGATCCAAACTTTTTCATCATTGGCAAGATCTTCAATTTTTCAGCAGCATTCTGGATCATTTCAACCTTGGTGTATTCATCAGCATCTGAATGAGGATCGGCCACATTTTCAAACCTATTTGGCAAGTAGTTCAAGAAATAATCATGGAGGACAGGACCGGGGATATGAGATGGTAGATCATTGGCTCCCACATAAACTGCTTTCAGTTCCACGTTTCTATTCTTGGCCACAGAACAGGCTACAAATATCAAAATGTCCAAGTCTTGGAAATTGTGACCTCCCAATTCATTCAAACCAGTGAATGAAGACCCCCTACGTTGGCGAGTACCCATACCGCTAGGGTTACCAATACTACCAATTGTTTCAAATTTCAACTCTCCCATACCAACAATTACCAAGTGTTTGAACATATATGTCTGCCAAATAATATAGTAAGACTTATGTTGTAACTCATTGGTGAAGATGGCCCCATTGATATCATTCCATTTGAGAGCTGTCTCCTTATCGGCATTCTTTTCGGCACTAGCAGTAGACACAATATGGTGACCGCGATAGGTAGTGTAGTTAGGCTTCAATGAGACCTTGGGGATAGTAGTGTTGACTGCAATTGATTCACGGTGATCTTTACCTGGAATCGGAGTCTCTCCAATAGAAGATAATCCGGTGATACTAGATTGTCTTCTGGTTGAAATAAAATCAGTCAAGTTCGACAAGGATGACGAGGAACGACGGTCTCCTTGTAATTCGGAATGGGAGATGTTCTTGTTCAATTCGGTCAAGATCTCAAGCTCCTTGCCTTGCAAAATATAACTGATCAACTCTTGATCTCCTTTGTCAGAACCATGCAATAATTTGAGTTTCTTCCCCACATTGGCTGGGTTTGAAGCATTGGTTCCCATCAATTGTTGAACCAAAGCTTCCTGTTCTGACGATAAAATGGAGGTGGGAACCTTGAAGAAGTCCAAAGGATACCCCTTAAAACCAAACCGTTCGTACCAGGTTCCAACACCAGAGTACAAGACCCAAAAGTATTGTTTGCTGAGGTAATAATTGGCCAATTGCTTATCAATGACCCCGTCAGTGATGACCATATTCTTGAAACTGTCGTTTTTCTTTGGATCACTTGTATCAATCAGACGTTTGATAACGGCATTTTCGGTGTGTTCAATGACTTGAGAAACGATTTTTTGGGCCAACCCCTTTCCTCTGAATTCCTTCTTGGTGAAGACGAACCCAATCACCAACATATGCACATTTTTGACCCCAAAAAGAAGGGGATCAGGAACTGAACTGATGGCACTGGACCTGTCGGCATTTTTGTAGAACCCCTTGACTTCCTTGACGGAAGTGGAGGCCACGATTTCACCATTGGAGTCCTCCAAGTAGTAGACTTGGATCAAATCGCCCTGTTCCAAAGTATAGGCATGTCTTTTCAGTTCCGCAACCCCAAATTCCTCAGGGGTGAGATTGCCTCCCCATTCAGTGCCAGAAATAGCGTAAATTTGGGCAATTTTTTGGGGGTCTGAGGTTGTTTTGAATGTAAAGGACATGGTTAAACAGAAAGAGAGATTGTTTCGGAATTGAGCCTCTAGCTATATGGTAGCAACACCAAAGTTTGTGGGTGATCAACGTGACCAGCAAGTCACCCGTCTTGATTTCCCGACTGGGGATAATGGTTTTTTGCGCGCTCCTCCATATACAACTTTCAACCCCCGTGAAAGGGTAGTGTCCACGGGTAACCTGGTGATTGACTGGGCCCATTGGTGATATTTGTACATCAGCGGGGTCAGTTTGGTATACTTTTTTTATTTTTTTTTTTTTTGCAACTACTCTGAAGTCGATCCTGGTCCCTACGTATGTAGGTATAGAAAAAGAGATACCGCAACCAGAACGGCTGCCATGCATGGTGGGTGCCGTATCCGGGGCCAGCCGTGCCAGGGGTGCGTCCATATTGCAACATGTCCAACCAGACGTCTCACCATGACTTGGACCCTGTACTACAGGATTCAAAGATTGTGTATTCACCGGGATTGTGGAAGGTGGTACGATTTGCACACAAAAGCCACTTGGTATCTACACAGTGTCCCTGCAAAGCCCATGTCTTGCCAAGTACCCAAGATTTAGTCTCAATTCATGACTCACACCACACACCCTGAAAATCCAAAGATCAGCAGGCGTTCTGACTCAAGAAAAAGTTGCATCCACAGGTGACTCGGGCGGTGTGTAGGGAAGGCGGGGAACTTGGGCGTCGGTGCTTCCAAAGGATGGTTTGGGCCCAAGGTGTCTAGGTGTTTGGACCTGTCACCATTATAGGTTCCGTCACCGGACGTCAAAAGTGCCTGATTGGGACGGAAAAAAGAAATCCCACACACATAATTTTTTTTTTCTTTGCATCTTGTGTCCAAAGTCCGAAACTGACAACCTTAGCGACAGATCCTGGCGAACGATGATTGCCAAGTTCAGCCATTGTTTCGGAGCGCAGGTTATGGCGGGATCATGCATACAGTCAGACCTTTGAGCCTGAATCGGCCTCAAGATTAGCACCATTGGTTACCAATTCATACCTCGCCTGTAATGCACATTTGGCGTATATATATATGCATACTTGCATTACAGTCTAGACACATTTTTTTTATTTGTAAACTTCTAGTACAATGTCGAAGGAAGAAACCATGGTTAAAGAGTCGATTCCCAGCTCAGTCACAACTGCCGAACTGACGGTGGGAGCATGGCAAAATTTCAGAGACTCATTTAGAAGGCAGGTGCCTTCGCAGAGTGGGCCGGACCTTGAATCTGGTGATGGCCATGAGACACAGCTGTTGGGCGATGGGGAGCTTAAAAAAGGCCTTAAAAAACGGCAGCTTCAGATGATAGCTCTTGGAGGTTGTGTTGGTTCGGGTCTTCTTGTGGCCTCAGGTATCGCACTTACCAATGGGCCAGGTGCTGTGCTTGTAGCCTGGGCTATTGTTTCTACATTTTTATATTGTACCATGCAGTCACTTGCCGAGTTGGTAAGTGTGTTTCCCGTGTCCGGCTCATTTGCAACTTATGCTATTCGGTTTATTGATCCTTCCTGGGGGTTTGCCATGGGATGGAATTATGCCCTTTTTTGGGTCATAGTGTTGCCCTTGGAATTGGTGGCTGCTTCATTGACTATCAATTTCTGGCATTCTTCCATAAACTCTGTGGTTTGGGTGGCCGTTTTTTATGTGCTTATTATATTGTTGAATTTATTTGGAAACAAAGGCTTTGGAGAATCTGAATTTGTTGCATCTACTATTAAATTACTTGGTGTGGTTGGGTTCAATATCTTGGCTATTTATTTAATTTGTGGAGGTGGTGACCAGGGCTACATTGGAGGAAAATACTGGCGTAACCCGGGTGCCTTTAAATCGGGCTTCAAAGGGGTGGTTTCCGTTTTGATCACCGCAACTTACTCATTGGGTGGAACCGAATTGATTGGTTTGACGGCCGCAGAATCCAAGGAAAACCCCAGAAAAGTTATGCCCCAAGCCATTAAGCAAGTGTTTTGGAGAATCGTTGTGTTCTATATGATCACTCTTACTTTGCTTGGGTTTGTGGTGTCTTCTGATGATGGACATTTATTGGGAGGCTCGGCCAATTCTTCCGCTTCTCCTTTTGTCATTGCTATAAGAGAAGGTGGAATCAAAGTATTGCCCTCCATTTTTAATGTCGTTGTTTTGGTGTCCCTTTTATCCATAGGTAATTCTGCTGTTTATGGCTTCTCGAGAACTGTTTTGGCTTTGGCTCAACAGGGCCATGCTCCCCTGTATTTGGGTTATGTCGATCGTAAGGGAAGACCTTTGGGTGGAATCTTCATTTCGGCTATTGTTGGCTTGTTATCGTTTGTGTCTGCTTCTTCAAAACTGAGTGATGTTTTTGCTTGGTTGATATCATTATCTGGACTTTCTACCTTATTTACTTGGGGCAGTATCAACGCTTCTTTAATTCAATTCAGAAGAGCTATGGCTCATCATAACAGATCCACCGATGAATTGCCTTACGTCTCAAATACTGGGGTGATAGGTGCTTGGTATGGATTAATCATGAACATAGTGGTATTGGCCTTACAATTTTGGATCTCGTTATTTCCAATTGGCAAGAAACCAAATGCTACTGTATTTTTCCAAAACTACTTGGGCTCGGTAATCATTCTATCCTTTTATGTTGTTCACAAGATTTGCTCTAGAAACACCCGCTTTCTTGTCCATCCCAGTGAAATTGACGTTGACTCTGGTAGAAAAAAGACTGATATTGACCTTTTACAACAAGAGATTGCAGAGGAAAGGAGACAAAAGGCTGCTTGGCCAGCATATAAGAAGTTTTACCATTTTTGGTGTTGAAGATTAGTTTGACAATCTACAATCCGATTATTTAATCAAACCCTCAATTATTCGAAAAGCTATGTATCAAGCCCACAAAGTCGATTTCTGAACAACAAGCTTCAGAACCCACTCAAGTTTCTGATCCGGTCATTAATAATCAAGATGAACCTA